>CBVK0100964220.1:0-10302 GCA_900067695.1 Picea abies | reverse complement strand
GGGGAAGCTCCTGTTACGCCAGTTTGACTCCTGCCTTCAAGCTATTTGACCTATCCTACAAACTGAGCGATAACAGAGACCAAGGTAGGGACTTGTGTGAGATACACTTGTGAGAGACTTGGTGAGAGACCAAGGTTTAGGATAGCAAAGAAGGAATTTTGCTAGTAAGGAGTGTAGGATCAAAGGACTTTTTCTTACACTAGAGTGAGGAGATCTCACTGGTTGGATGAAGAGAGTCCATCCAAGTATTGATGAGAGGGTTGGATCACAAAGGATCGTGATTCAAAATCTTGATAGGTGAAGAAGGACTTTCATCTAGAGGTCATACAAGTCAAGGAGGAGAGAGAGAAGAAGTAGTCCCAAGTGGGTTTTGTAGATTTTCAAGGAACTAGATGGCTGCCCAACATGTCTGTCTTTGACCTCTTGTTGGGCACTAAGTTTGAGATATCAAAACTGTCCATCTCCACCTATCCGAGACCTCCTTGAATCAAAGTCCTTCTTGATCCAAGCCTTGATCTTGGCATGTCACCAAAGATCTCTACCTTGGTATCTCACCAAGGATCTCTACCTCTTGGCATCTCACCAAGAGTCACTAGCTCTTGGAATCTCACCAAGAGTCTCACGATCTTGGCATCTCACCAAGGATCCTCCCCTTGGTCTCTCACCAAGGATCTTCCTCCTCAAGAGGAATCTGAAGATGATTTGCTCGTCTCCATAGCCAAGTGAGACTCAAGCCTCTTTAGCGCCTTGCTCACACTCATCAATCTCTGATGCTCTGAAGCCCCTGCACCAACTGTCTATTTGCTCGACAACTCTAAAACTGAATCTATCCCGGGTGGACCAGTTGTTGATGCCCAAACGCGCAACATAGGTTACCTGCTTGCAAATGGTTGCAACGCCTTATTATTTAATTATATTTAATAATATACTAATAGGTGGGACCCCCTCTTTAAATATGACGGAAAGACGACACATATGTTTTATGTGCTTATGACTTGGTTGCGAGATGAGCTCTACAGTTTATTTGCTTTTAATATCGTTGTCGAAATAATTGATCAAATGATGTTATGGGCGATGTGATTAAAAGAGAAATGATGTTGTCTTTATATAATCCTCACAAGTGTTTTTATGTTGCATTTAGTTTGATAAAAGATCTAAACTCCATGTTTCAAGTTGTATGTGATATATAGTGTGGTGATTACCTTGATTTCATGTGACGAGGGTTGCGCGCATTTGTTAAGAATTGCAAGTTTAAGGGTTGGGACATGGTATCCCTAGCAAGATTTGATATATGTCACATTGGACTTTTAAACAAAGGTTGGCGCATTTGTTAAGTTTGAGACTTAGGGAAATGGTGGTGCATCAAGCTTGCAATTAATTGTTAGTGGGTTATGTGTTGTATGGCTAGCTTGCTCGTACTGGCTATGGTTGAAGGTGTAAGTGTAGATATGACGTGCAATAATTGCACGTTGCTCTAACCTACCCCGAGGCCGCCACCCTTGCCATTTCACATTTGGTCTTTTGTTGGTTGTTGTTACTCCGCTTTGTTCGGTTGTGGAAGAGGTATACAGACTTGGTCGATTCTCCTTGGAAAATTTTACACACAGGTATGAGGTTTCTTGTTGCTCCATCCATGAATTTTTCGCTCTGCTCTTTAATTAAGTCAAAAGTTGGCTCTTGAGTTTGCTCACCATCTGTGCATTTCCAAGTTTACGATATATGGATGTTCCACTGTGTATGGATGATTGAAAAGATGGTCTCTGTGGCGTTTGTATGTGAATTATTTACAATTAAAAATGGTGTGGGTGTCCCCTACTATTGATAAAACGATATTTGCTCCATTGCTTTGCTTGTGAAAAAGAAGATATTGTTGAGAAGTTTTCGGGCCTGCCTTGCCTCTGGTTTTCTTTGGTGGTTTCTCTCCGTCTGATAAAAATGGTACCACTGTTCGTAGCTTTTGGATTATTTTAGACTCTGCCTGTCATTTAATTGTATGGTTTTCATGGCTATCATGTCCGCGCCCTTGTATAAGCTCAATAAATGCAACTGTGGAAATTCATGGTGGTGTTAGACTGTTGAAGGTAACCCTTTGGCCAAACCCTCGAATCATTGGTTAGCTCATCTTCTTATACCGCATCCCTGTTGATGATTATATATCGAACATTGTATTTGAAAAACGTTGTGGTGTGGAGGTGGCCAACCCAGAATTTAATAGAGATGATGGTTGTGCTCTTTTTAGTCATGGGTTTTGTCCATTTGTTTACTGTGCAATGATAGAAAGAATGCCAAGCTTATTTGTTTTTTAAATGTTAAAAGGAGATACGGTCTGTCCTGTGGAAATATTTGGGTGATGACAGCGTTGCAAAGTCATTGTTTGAAGGATACGACTTGTTGTGTGTTGTTTCCATATGCAAAGAGTACCTCTGGGGATGAATTATATATGCATTGAATGGATCTTGCAAACCAGAATGAAAAGGAAATTTAGAACCATTGTTATTTGAAGTATTAGTTGAGATTTTAATACTAGTGTCAATTTCGTGGACCATAGTCTGTCCATTTCTTCAACTGTTGGTGGTGATTATTGTAATGGTTTGAAGGTTGTGTCTCCTTGACCCTATTGTGCACGAGTTGTGTCATTACTATTGAGTGTTTCTTGGGAAAAAAATTATGAAATGATTCCTGTGCAATGCAAAATGAACTGCCTTGAAGTGAAACACCAGTTCTGGGATTTTGGAAATAGAGTGTTGAATTTCAATTTTGAAACATCAAAGGGTTTGGAAATTTAATTGATTTTGAAGATGATATTGTTTGGTATGGATGATGACAGAACAGTATCCATTGGAGTCCCTTCCATTATATCACTTTACGCACACTACACTCCCCTCATTATCCCACTTACACTTTTACACTCCCTATTCTGTTATTACTCATTTTTAAGGAAAAGTTTGTATGGAAATAAAAGAAATGATGTGGAAGTTAATTGATGATTGGTATTCTGGGAGTTGGTTGTATACACAGTTTGATTGTTTTATTGATTGCTTGAACTATATTCATGAATCTTTCCCCCTCCATGATATCATTTTACGTACAATACAAACCCCCCATACTCTCAATGACCCTATCAACCCCTTGTTCATATGGCAATTGATTAATGAAAGTTTTATGGATGAATTGCATGGGTTTTGTAGTAAATAATGGAGCCAACTCTTGATTTATTTAAGTGCAGTTTCATGTATGGGTTATTAAGAGCTTCATGACTGATTAAATATTTCTACAGAATGAGTTTTTCAGCAGGGGTAGTAATGGTAGAAGTAACAATAGCGAAAAGAGACCTAATGCCTCACATTGTAAATATGGATTTTGATGATTGAGGCTATTTTATATGTTGAAGACGGTATTTTTTATTTTTGATAAAGTTTTGAACAGCACCACTCTTTGGACAACAACATTCATTTGAGCATTTTTTATTGGACAGCTTGGATATAATGTTTTTGGGGGACATGATTATATTACATTCTGTTGATATTCATCATTTCAGCATATATATATGAAGCGGGAGTTTCAAGGAGATATTTTTGAATTGAATGATTTGAATATTTGTTATGTCAGATAATTAAAAAATGAAATAATTGGGAGTCACAAGGGGTCCCACCTATTTAGTTATTATTAATTAGACCCTTATTTATATATTATTATTAAGTATTTCTCTCAAACTAATTAGTTAAGCTAATTTGGCTTAACTAAAGAAAGTAGTTGAACTACCTCAACTTATTGAGAAAGAATAAAGGCTAAATGAGATGAAGAGACAAGAGGAGGATAGAAGGAGAACTACAACACTAAGGTTTGCTCTCTAGTTAGTGAGATAATTTCAGTTTTCATTCATTTCTGAGTTTAATTGAAAGCCTAATCCTCTTGATGACAGCAGGGTCTTATTGAAGGCAGCAGGATTCAAAACTGAATCATACATTTCAACAGCTTGTTTTAAAGGTGCTTGATTTATCCTTGATAGTTTGTGTATTCTTGTTGGATTATGAATTTATTTTCATGGCTGATAAAGAATATCTTGCAGAGTCAAGTGGAAGCATTTTGTGGCAAGCTGATCTAGATCATTAGTTTCAATTTTATTTCACTGTCAGGGTCTTTTTGTATGGTTCCCATCAGAGACTTCTAAATTTGACTTTGGTCCATACCCTCGCAGGGGTTTGTAAAAGAGAAATACAGTTTTGTATCTCAGAATCAAATAAAATCAGATTATTGTTCTGTCTAATACATGTGTTTTCATGACTTGGTTCTTCCTTTCGCTTTTGTCTCCATTTTTACTTCAATGTAAAATCTGTATACATTCACCTAGCTTTGTTTAAATTTTTATTTTTACATTGTTACAAATATAAATCATAAAATCAGCCTTGATCATTTGTAATTGATACTTGTGGATTGAGTGAAAATTTTGAGGCTATAAACCCCGGGTGACATTCCCAACTATCTTGTCCTAGCCAGGCAAGATCTGAAAACGATTGAGTAAGTTGCTCCATGCCTTTTCCTCAACACCAGTCATCCCTGAAAATGGTGTACTCTACAACTAAGTCTGTGTCCCATGAGATACAACACTCTCAATCTGTGGGACCTCCTCAACTCTGTTTGTGCACCAACCATTGGATGGTGTATCAACTGACAAACAACAACCTAAAAAAGCACACTCCCTCTCAAACCGAGCAGTGAACTCCCGCTCCTCTGTTGTCGCTGCAGTACCACCCTACTTCTTCTTCTTCTTGGAACACTGTCCAACATAGTGCCCCATCCCGCCACAAGAAAAGCATCTCACTTTGCTCATGTCTTCCTTCTGTTGCTCACCCTGTATTCTTGATTGTTTCTCCTTGGCCCCAAACTTGGGCCCGTGCTTGGTCTTCATCTTGCCTTTAGACACAAAGGTAAGATCAACCTCATCCCCATCCTCAACACCCTGTTGTTGACTAGTAGATACAGAACCACGCCTAGTCTCCTCCTAAATGAAATCGTCCCAGAGCCTCTCCCAACTAGGCATATGCTCACAGGCCACGATACCATGGACAAAACTCTCCCATGATTTGGTAAATCCATTCAAGGTTGTCCGTACCAACTCTGAGGAATCTACTATATCTCCAATTGCACCCAACTCATCTCGAATCTGAGTGAACCTCGAGAGGTATGAAGTAACTGTATCTGTCTTCCCCATCTTGGTGCCCCTCAGCTTCTCCTGAAGCACCATCTTGCGGTTCAGGTTAGGACTCTAATAAAGACCACAAAGAGACTACCACATCCGATATGAAATGTCTTTGGCAAAAATATGAGGAATCACATGGTCTTTCACCGTGTCAAGGATTGTTCTCTTAGCTCTCTTGTTCTGTCTCTGAAACTCAGCAAAGAGAACCACGTCTGTAGGAGGTACTATGGGATTCTCCATGATCTCCCATAACTCTCCCTCATCTAGAATTATTACTATCCAGGCCTTCCAAGGTGACCAATAACTTGCGCTTGCAAGTCTATCCTCTACCCTCAAACCTGCCACCGCAAATGCTGACATGATGCTAAAACTGATACACTCTATCCAAACGAAAACTGAACAACCAAAATCAGCCTCACACACACTAGTCTCAAGTGTGAAAAATGAGGCTTCCAACCAAGTGTAAATTTTCCCAATAGGCACGAAAACCGAGGCACTTTCAGATCTGATTTTCCTCGTTGTTTTGGACTGAAAAATTGTTGTCCAAAAACAGCCAACAAATCTGATCTTTTCCCCACAAAAATCTGCCCACTGAATGCTCCACAAATCAGCCAAACCGCTTTCCCTGAAGCTCTAATACCATGTAGATTTTTGAGGAACTAGAAGGCTGCCCAGCAGGTCTGTCTTTGACCTCTTGTTGGGCACTAAGTTTGAGATATCAAAATTGTCCTTGCTGTTGTTTTAGGACAGCAAACAGAAATCGTCGGAATGCAACGAAACCAAAGACAAGTTGTGCGGAATGGATCCTGATGATAAAATATGATGAACGATGCAAGTTGGGCCCAATAAAACCCCTCAATATCTCATGAACTCACTATTACTCCCATGTGGCTACTCTGGCAGGCATCCCACTCTGTAATATACTAACATCCAAAAATAGTGACATTACAAATGCTTTTTTAAGGTGCCCTTGCAAGTGTTTTCTTAACTGATGTTAGCACATGCATAAACCTCAAAACATATAACACTCCTCTAGGATATTTAACAAATAAAACAGGCTGAAAATCACTAAGCATGCATGACAAATGTACACCTCATGTTTTTGGTCAACATGACCCTGGAAAAACCCCCCATGGGGAAAACCAGTTAGAGATAGATGTATATATTTGGAGATCTCAAAGCAAAAGATTACAACAAGTAAATACACAAGGAACCTGATACAACTCAAGCTTGTCCTCAAGCTTGTAATGGAGTCCCTCAAAACTTGTGCCTGCTAGCCCTTGAAGAATGCACCCCTTAGCTCTTTGTGCACCCTCTTCACTTTGCTATGACTTTCCTTGCCCTTTTCCTTTGCCTTGGAACTTTCCTTTTCCTTTGCCCGCTTGTAGATGTGCCTCCGTTGAAGAATCCTTGTGATGTTTGGTGAAGTTTTTGAACAAATGCGCCACCTCTTTGGTGCACCCTCCTCTTGTACAAGCTCCAACACAAGCGCCCCTTTGCCTTGGGTGTGCCCTTCTCACACAAAACCCTTCCTTACTTAAGTGTGGCCTTCTCCAACCCTTGCAAACACCTCAAGCAAGTGCATCCTTCTTCCTAGAATGCGCCCCTCCACCTAGAATGTGCCCTTGCTGATGCAAATGCGCCCAAGTCCATGGATGCACCCTCTCATGCAAGTTTGCGCCCTCCTAGCTCAACAAGCCAAGCCATCACCCTTGTGCGCCCTTCCTCTCCTCAAGAATGCACCCAAGAGCCTCCAAACCCTCACTCTCTCTTTCTCTTCACCTAAATCTCTCAAGTGAGCAAGTGAACAATGAATCCCATCCTTACCCTTTTCCCTCCTTTAGCCCCTCTTTGGCCAAACCTAAAAGACCAATGGCCTAGATTCAATCTAGCCATGTCTAATCAATGGGTGAGATCTTCTCACAAGTATCTCACTTAGAAACCCACTTTTGGTTAAGTTTCCTAAGTTTGTCTCATGTCCTTTAATACACCCACAAAGTGAATTAAATGTCACTTTTGCCTTAAATGACAAAATTGCACTTTTGACTTAAATCTCCTAAGTCAAAGTGAAATTAGAACAAAAGGTAAAGTATTAAGGTTAATAGTCACCCCCTTTGTGTTTAGACACTCACAAACACAAGGAGACCACTTTCCAAGGTATCCAAATCTCAACAGGTTTCAGAAGATAGAAGCCACAGAGAAGAGCAGAGTCGTACGGAGCTTGTTGTACAAGATTTCCATACACATCCGTGGGTCTCAGAGGAGACAGTCGCGGATATCTGCGGGTTAGAGAAGGATAAGTCGTGGATATCCGTGGGTCAAACAACGACAAATCGCAGACATCTACAGGCTAGAGAAGGGAAAGTTGTGGATGTATTGGAAAACGTGCCATTACAGGTCGTACAACAACACATGTGTTTCCAGGTTTGTCTGCAATGTATAATTATCTCAGTGGGCCATTATCCCTGTTACAGGAGCCCTAATTTCACCTTAATAAAAGCATCATTGGAATAGTCTTCCCTCCAAGGTTTTTCCAGGGGTTTACCCAAAATTCTTGGTGTTCTTATGTGCTTGATTTGGTTTCCTTATGTATGCTTCCACTGCATGTTACATTGAGTAACCTAGATGTGCTTTAATTCAGTAAATCTATTTTGCTTGGAATTAACTGTCGGGTGCTAGGTTGAAGGAAATTTCAACATGGTATCAGATCATACCTAGGTTTGAAAGAGGAATCTCAACATGGTATCAAAGCCAAGGTTGCTCTGAAGGGAGGAAATCAAGAGGACAGAGCTTATCAGGTTGATAACTAGCAGAGGAAATCAAAGGACAAATTTTCAGGGAAAAGTACTGGGTAGAACAAGTGTTTTTTTGCAGGTATACAAAGGCATCCGCGAGTCATAGTGTAGATAGTCGCGGACATCCATGTTGAGATTTGGGTACTGTTATCCCTGATTTTTAGGGATAACCAGGAGATCATGTCTCGAGGCCCACAGGTCCTAGACATGGAGTACCGAGAGTAGGATTGACCTAAGCATGGCCCTAGAGGGCCCATCCTTTTCTTCTTCCATCAACTTTATCTTGTGAAAAATAGCATCATCTATCACCATCATCTTGGTCCCGTATCAGATGAGGTTCTTTCTCCGTGAGGTAATTGGTCCAGGTATCATGGTATGTGTCACTTTTGATCATTAAAACCTTTAAATATATGCATTTGATTCCTTTTATCTCTAACAACTGCTTGGATCTTACATTATCCCACTTGACCATGCTCTGGGAGATTGACAGGGTATCCTAGCAAGCTTGTGCCCATAGGTCTGGGTTTGCCACTGGGGGATTTCTGAAAAGTCATCGTCCACTCCCATCATAGCACCACTATTTCATCTTATCTTCTGCTCACCTGTCCCATTGCCCTTGTCCGGGCATTGGGTTGACCTGTTTGTAGGATTGCACCTTATCTCGTGGGAAGAAGGAGCTAAAGGCCAGAAGGTAAAAGCAACTGGTAAAAGGTAAAATCCTAGAAATAAAACCTCAAGACGCTTCACCCAGGTATCCTCGAGAAGGCAATAAAAAGCCTCTCAGTAAGAAACAAGAGGGACCCAGAAAATACAAACAAAACCTAGTCAAGAGGATAGGGGGTCTCATCACGAGCCAGACTATTAGGTTCATGGGTACCTAACAACATGACATTACCACCATCTGGTTACCATGCCAGGGTAGTGACCTTTGGTTGCATGGCCAAGGGAAAGGGGGTCTCATCACAAGCTAGCCTTCTCATCTCTGTGAAAGTACTTGTGGGTAACACTGTTAGCTATGGTCACCATGCCAAGGCAGTGTCCTCTGATTAGCCCTTGAATAAAAAAAAAGAGAAGAAGAAAAGGAAAATAAAAGAAAAAAATAAAGGCAAGAGTAGGCTTGGAAAAAATTGCATCCATGATAGGTACAACTCGCATTCTACAAATGCACTCAAAGATAACATCATGCATCCCTGGCTCTCACTTCACTCACATGTCTAGACATCCCCTAGCCACATCACCTCACTTACATGGCTTGGATGAGACCTTCTTGGAAACTTCCCCTTTCTTGTGGAAACTAGCCCAATAGGACATCTCATCTTTTTCTCCAGTCTTGTATTGTAGGTTTTTGTAATGTCTTTGAGCTATTGACTGATGTATTAGGGTCTTATGTGTATGTTTGATAATATTGATGATGAAACATGATTAGCATTGCTATGATCTTGGTGACTAATGAGCCCATGGAGGGCGTAGCCTTTGATGTGCAGGATCATGCCCGATGGACAGGTACCATTCGGACCAGTACACATGGGTAGATGATCATTTCGTACCTCCATGGGGCTAAAGAGACCACTAGATGGATGTTGAGACCCCATCAGGGGGTAGAGACAGGATAGTGGCTGATTAGGGTCTTGCACTGAAGAAGAAGAGGACGTTCCATCAGAGGCACTTTGGCGGAGCCTGGCCTAAGGGGAATGAACCCTTTTCAGTGGAATGTTGGCCTTGGAAGGCTTAGGATGCCCCCATCCTCACCATGACATCATCCAGCTTTATGGACATTCATGGAGGCAGACTGGGCAACAGTGGCACGTGTGGCATGTTGGAGAGGCCCCTGGGGGGATAACGTTTTGCTCCTGGATGTCTCATCTGCCCTAAAAGGGGCTAATGCCTCCCTTGAAGGGGATTTTACCTTTTTATTAGCTCAGTTAGGGTTTTAATTTGACAATTTAATGTAAAAAATAGTGTTATGGCCTTGTCGACCTTTTTATGACCTAAAAGTTAATTAAGGTCATTGATACAATATATATTGAGGAGTTTTAGCCTCATTTTGACATAACACATCACTCACTCATTAGTGAGGTCTGATTTTAGTGCCCTACTTGGGTATTTTTGCTGGGTTAGTGAGGCGCACTTGTTGAAGGAAGGCATTTCTTGGAATTTTATGGTTTTCTCTTGAAGGAAGGTGTTACAACTAGGGTTTGCATGGTTATTTCTTGATGAAATGTAAGTATTTTTTTTGCAAAACTTCTTGATTGAATGGTTGTAGTCTTATTTTCTCACATGTATTTATAATTTGCTGAATCAAAACCC
>CBVK0100964219.1:0-10302 GCA_900067695.1 Picea abies | reverse complement strand
CCAAAACCCATGACTAGGGTTGACATCAATGACAACAACCAATCTTCCAACAAATTCTTACTCAAATGATGCTTAGATAGTGTAGTTCAATGTATAAAGGAAACTTCATTATTTCTTGGATTTTTTGGCACATATGTTATAGATTGTCTTTAGCATCATATGAAACAACAACTTCAAAAAAATTACAATACTACTGAAAAAGGTAATTGTCACCACATGTATGAATAATTTCAAAAAATAAAATTGCAATAAAAGGGTATCTACCTCAGATGTTTTGTAGGGAATGAGTGAACAATACCATTAGATGAAGACTTCCGAAATAAAAAATAATCAATCTTAATTTGGGTTTATGCTTGAGAAAATTGAGTTCTAATGAAATATCTATCTAATTCTTTCCTTTGCATTATTTTTCATGGTTTTTACATTGGTATTGTCGGACTCAACTACTGGTATGCTACAACTTCCAAGTTAAATCGGTCCACTTACTTCCAGGATCTAGGGTTTGATCAATCTGGTAACAATTCTCTGAATTACTATAGTACATCATATTCTTCTACAACAACTCTTATTCTTCCTCTCCTCTTACACAGGTTTGGTCTCAACTTTATTGTCTAGGGTTTACCTATTTGGGCTTAGCCTTTCGTTTTGTTATTTTTTTATTTTTCTTTTTACTTCTCTATATTCTTGTTCTTTTGTCTTTCCTTTTCAGCAGATGCCTTAGGCACTCCCACATTTCCATTGTAGCTTGATGTGATTTTGAGTCCCATGGACCTAATTTGCATTGTGTCTTTAAAGGCATAATTGATTAGCGATTGATAACAATTCACTTGTTATTATTCATTAATTAAGAACTCATAAGGAATTCCTTTATATATTTTATTTTCAACAACTATTCATTAATTAAGTACTCATAAGGAATTCCTTTATACGTTTTTTGTTCACAAATTATAAATAATAAACAAAAACATATTTATAACAATAGATGGAAAAAATATATGTTAATCAAGATTCCAACGAAAGGACAATTTGATATGGTTAAAGACTATGAATTTACTCTATGGTAACAGAGCTACGCATCAAGCACTAGATCTTCGGGAATTCTTTTAATAGAGAATTTAGCATTCAACCAACAATAGTTATTCTCTAGGAATAAAATACAAATACAAGTTATTTACATGAACAAACAATAATTGGTCATTGTTAAATAATTTCCCCTTTTTTTTAAAACAGTGTATCAATAATATCATACCATAATTCAATATAATGGAAACTTAATCAAAACTATGATATTATGTTATGATTATTACTGACGAGTTTGATAAAGCTCAGATTAAATCTATACACAACCTAAGATTAATTGATTCGACATTGACTACATATCTTATGACATTACTATCCAATTACAAAGACTAACTTACCTAGCGCATAGTTCTTTGAGTGATAATTTCATATTGATATTCATCAAATTATAGCACTATGCATCTATTGTTCCATATAACAAATTTTTCAGCATACCACTATCGCATAATTTACAAAAAATTGGAACCAGATAATCCCAAATGAGGCATTAAACAAATTTTTTATTTCAAAATTCCATAAATATACAATTACTAAGAAATTATACAACAACGAAAGTTTAACTTGTACAACAACAAGAATTCCATAAATATACAACAACGAAATTTTAACTTATCCTAGGCATTTCAGATATTTTGGACCATCTTTTAATATCGTGAGCCCATAGGAGAATATATATATAGTGTGCTCTTTATTCATTCAGCATTGTGTTCTTAAAGGCATAATTGATTAGAGATTTATAACATTTCTCTTGTTTTTATTCATTAATTTAATACTCATAAGGAATTCCTTTATACGTTTTTCGTTCAACAATTATAAATAATAAACGAAAAAAAGTTTATAACAATAGATGGCACACATATATGTTAATCAAGATTCCAGCGAAAGGACAATTTGATATGGTTAAATATTATGAATTTACTCTTAAGAATTTATGGTAACAGAGTTATGCCTCTCCAGACATTCTTTTAATAGAGAATTTAGCATTGATGGTAGCAGAGTTGCACATCAACGACTAGATCTCATGGTCATTACTAGTATAATTTCATACGTCAAGTCACCGAGTTACCCTCAACATACAATGAACTTAGTCACTTGACCTTTAGGGACACACCCCTTAGGTTACAAAACTCTCTTTATAATGTCAATCATTGCATTTTGAAACTCTTAAAATTAGCATAAATATATTTAATTGCATTTTGCATACAAAGGCTTAGATTTTTCAAGAGGCAGGGACTAGCTGCTTTGCATCTATTTCCCTTGTTTAAGTAAGTTATGCATGGGTTTTTTCATTCAGAAATGAATTACTTACCATTAATTTCCAAATTGGGTTGTTTGTCAAAGATCTTCTTTAGGGATAAATTATTAAAATTAAGGGGTTTTGAGCTCTCCTTTTTAGAGAGGAGGTCTATTAGTCTCAAAATTGAGCAGAAGAAAAATTAATTGACAAGGTTACTACCCTAAAGTGCTTGGGAAATGTGACAAACAAAGAAATGGAAAAAAAAAATCAACATTAAGTTATAATGCAGATGTTAACGTAAATGTAGATTCATTCAATTTGCATTAAAAACTAAAAGGAATGCAACACTGAGAAGAACCTCAAAGTCGTTTTTATCTTGCAGGATATGTCAATCGAGAGAGATTCCTACTCAAACAATCCAACATTATATTGAAGTATTCTGCAAACTCCTGTTGCAACAGCAGAAAAGAAAGATGTTGAACTTATGAAGGAGAACGTAGGTGGGTTGACTAGTTGGAAATATAGATTGGTGTGCTTCTAGTGTCTCTCTTCACCATTTTGTGGTCTTGATAGATCTGATAGGTCCCTTTGTTCATGCTTCTTTTTTCGAATCCATGATCATTCAGAATTCCCTAGTTTTCTGATTTGCTCAATTTTTCCTTCTTCTCTTCATAAAATGCAATTGAATTGGATTTGGGTTCAATTATAATACTCATTGGTTGAGTCGAAATTTTGAAAGCGGTAGAGGATCAATCTAAGTTTTATTGATGGCTATGGAGGATCGAGGATCATGTAGCCTACTGAGTGGACTGCAACCACCTTTCTCGAAACTCTACCAAGAACCTGCATGCTTTGCATAAATTCAATTAAAATGGAATAGTACGTGGTGTGTGTATAAATTTTCAAATTATTTATCAGAAAATAATTTTTCTAAGTCTAAAAAATACGTTAAAAAAATAGCATACAACAGGGACAATTAAGTCTCATGATAGTCCATAGAGAAATCAAGAAATGAATGTACCTATTTAAAATAATGGATAAAGATGTTTTTGTTTAATAAAATATTGGGTTTAATATAAAATTTTACAAAACTTTGTAATAAGTTACAGAAAAGTGGTTAACTAATATGTGGTCAACATAGTTTGACTACGTAACTGAAAGCTATAGTCCCTATGCAAGCAAGGACTAATCAGACTTAAAGAACATAATTAACTTTAGTTTTATGTGAATGTAAATGCCCCATCAAAATGTAAGATCAATATGCTAATACACTTTATACTTGCATTTGAAAGATTCAACCATCCAATAAACCCTTCTAACAACAAAATTTTAGAGATGAATGGTCCAATAAACCCTTAGAATGTGAGGTTCATTTATCAAGTTGTTCTTCTACAAGTACCATCGATTCATTAGATAATTCATTTAAAACCCAAATATTTTCTTAGATTTAAAGTGTTAAACCAGAACGTTGGATCCCTTTCTCAATGGTGAGTACAAGCAAGTTACTTTAAAACTCTCACACATGAATCTTATTGTATTTTTCAGCATTAAAATTTAGTGATATAAACTTCAAAGGAAAATTAGATCAAGCACAATTAATTTTACTCACACAAGGGTTAGATCCATCCATAAAGATATTCAAAATTTCACCTAGACCCAAGTCTATTCTAGCTAGTTCCCCCGGATGGGGTGTTAGTGCAAGCCACTTGGCGAGAGGCGAAGGAAAGGTCAAGCCAGCGAGGCAGGGAGCCATGTGCTAGGCTCGTGCCAAATCCCGCCACCTAGACCTTGCATTTATGATATTTTACGTCGTTGCAGCACCATTAACGCTGGTGTGCCCGACTCCCATTACCGACTATACCATGGCTCCTCTGTCTGCAGGTGACTTTAATTCTCGTTCGCGACCCGACCCTCTCATCCCTTCGCTGCCCAGGCCTAGTTTACTCTGGTTTTTCATGGTGCTCGCAACCTTCGGCCTTCTCCGGGCTCTCCACGTTCTCCTGGGGCATTCGGTTCAGTTATGCCTTTGCTCTGAGCTCAGTATGTCATGCCAAAGAGGAAGTCTAAGAAGAGGATCTCCATGGCATCCTCCTCATCCCCATGCCTCTGTTTCTCCCCCTGGTTCGCCCTCCACGTACTCCTCGTTGCCTCTGCAGCTCGAGCTGGAACCTCTCGCCTCCTCCACCCCACCTGCCTCCCGGTTCGAATGCCTAGTCATCTCTGCAGCTCGAGCTGGAACCTCTCGCCTCCTCCACCCCACCTGCCTCCCGGTTCGAATGCCTAGTCATCACTGATAGCTCGTCGGGATCTCTTTCGCGATTTCCCACAGCTCGACCGAATTCCCAAGCCAGTGGGCCTTCTCTTGCACCGGCAGTTTTCTCCTCCCAACCACCCTTTCTTCGAAATGCCCGAAATAGTGTGTACTCATCTACCAACTTCATCCCTGACTCGTAGATGAAAGATAGTCTAGCCATCCTCTATGGGCTGGTCTTTGAGCTCCGACAGGGATTGGAGGACCTCCAATTTCGACTGCATCTTCTGGATGGGAAGACTTTGACCCTCCTTCAGATCCTGTCCACCTTCCAGGAAGCTTTCCACTCTACTCCAGAAGGCACAGCATCAGCAAAGGTGACCCATGCAGAGGGCGTCAATAGGAATGAATAGGTGCAACCGCCAGAAGGGGTCATCGTGGTGCAGGTCACGCACGGGGACACGAAGGCTGCGACAGCTACAAGCATTCATGCACACAGTCCACCTGGAGATACCCTACTAGCTACCAACCTGGACGAGAGCAACTTGGACGCTGATATGCAACTGGAAGGAAAAGGGACGCCCATCGAAGAGGAACCTTGGGACGCAGCCTATCAAGCCACCTAGCTAGGTTATTCACCAAGTGCCTGACCCCACAGGGGATTTGTTCTCTTTACCAGTTTCTTTTCATAGTTGTAGCCTAGTCAGCTTAGTTCTGTTTATTTAAGACTGTCAGACTGTAAACTGCTAGACTTACCTGGCTGGCTGAACTGGTTTCCCCTCTCTTGGGGCAGTTCGGTAACTATAGCACGGTTGTTTTCGAGTTTCTGTACCTCTGGTCTAGTTTTTTGAATGCCTTTTATATATAAAATCCCTTACTTAAAAAAAAAAAGAGTCTATTATAGTTAGTTAAGTGTTTGTCAAAATGAACTAGCTAGAAAATGAAAACCACTATTTAAATAACCAATTGAAGTTAAGGGAAAGCTAATGGTTAGCACAAGAAATCCAAAATCTAACAAAATCTAAAACAATAAACCTAATATTTGGATCTTGGAAATCTAGATCAAAGACGAATCAAACATGAAACCCTCTAGATTGCAACCCTTTAGATTGAAACCCTCTAGATTTCCTTGACCCACTTGGGTAATGGGGTCACTTATCAAACATGAGTGGCATTCATGTATCTTCGGTACTTGAAATCATTAGCACCATGAAGAATTTCTAATGGTTTTCAAGTTTAGATACTCAATACACTACAAGGTTCCTAGGAAATACTAATCTATATAGACTTATCCTAAGTACTACAACAAATATTCTAACTAGCGCAAAGTAAAAGGACAGAATATTAAAACTTTTGTTCCCTAAAAAGTGATTTAAGCCTAGAATATAACAAAATATATGAAATAGGAAACCTTAATTATCTCAAATGCAATTGTTGTATTTTGTAGTAGCTACTCTCTTCTTAGAAACCTACAATGTCAATATATCATCCCTATAGAACTAGAACATATATTTAAGATCAGAAACAAGACTAACACAAAGCTTTGTAAGACAAGCTAGCTCTTCCAATCTATTTCCAACTATAAGAAATGAAGGAGGCACACTCCTTATATAGATCAGGCGCTCCAAATTCCATACAAGGAATACCATGAGTTAAAACAATACAATGTCCTCATACCATGTGCTCAAGTGAAAACCATGGGCTCAATACCATGAGAACCATCAATAGAATGAGAAAAAACCACTCCAAGATGAGTGCCCTCGTAAAACAAGGGGTCAAAACCATGTGTAGGCTCAAACCACTATGGAAAACCATAGTCTCCCTCCTCATACAATGGGAAAAATCAAGAGCACCCTCTAAACCACCATACATGTGAAGAGTATGGGGTAAATGAAGTGTCCTCCACCAAAAGATTTAGAAACCTCCACATGTGTGGGCTAGGAAAGATAAAGTGCACTCAAGTAGAGTGTTCACATGTGTGGGCTAGGAAAGAGAAAGTGCACTCAAGTGGATTGTTCACATGTGTGTCTAGCAAGTACGCCCTACAAGTGTCAAGAAACCATCAATATGTGTGAAAGAGGGGTCCAAAAAGGGGTGCACTCCATATGTGTGCTAGAAATATCAAGTAATCACTACCATCACTAGCTCATGTATGCTCCACATGTTGACAAGTGTACAAATGATGATGTGGACATGTGTATGATGATGTCCAATGCACGGTCATGGATCTCTTGGCAATGACACATATCTCAATGTAGTGTCACAAATTCCAATGTATATATATCTATATATATGCTAGTACATGGATACCAAGGTAGTAGATCTCGAGGCATAGTGCATAGATGTCAATGTGGGGCACCCACCTATAATGGTGAATCAAGCCTCAACACAAGTCATTATGCAATGCACATTAAGTGATATCTTCTAACAACATCATAACATAAGTTTATTTTATAATTTGCCTAATTTTACCATGGTGATACAACCTTATTACATGTGACAATTCCTAAGACAAGAGGTATTTCTTGGATCACTTGGTGAGATATAGGTAAAAAAGATGAATATCTTATGGAAAGGGAAAGGGAACCTCATGTATTGACCCTCAAATCCAAATGTGATTTTATTGGTCCAACTAGTTTTCTAGAGCTAGGAATCTTCATTATTTACACATTTAAGCCATTAAAAAGGAGATTTTCTTAGAGTTACCACCTCAGCACTTTATTTATTACCCCATTTTGTATGTTTTCTTTGATTTATTAGTCCTTTCTTTATATATGAATTTTTAGCATAGGACTTAGGGGCTTGGCCTTTTTAATGAGGTGGCATAGCTCTAGCTTCATTATTTTTTCAATTTTTACTTTCATTGACTTCACCTCTAGCCATTTTTTGGCTCTATTTGACTTAGGTTTACATTGATCTTCAATTTGTTTCAACTAGACCTTGTTTGATGACATATGATAAGTCAAACATAGGCGAGAATAAGCCTCATTAAGTGATCTCTTCTAACAACATCATAACATAAGTTTATTTTATAATTTGCCTAATTTTACCATGGCGGGACAACCTTATTACATGTGACAATTACTAAGACAAGAGGTATTTCCTGGATCACTTGGTGAGATATAGGTAAAAAACATGAATATCTTATGGAAAGGGAAAGGGAACCTCATGTATTGACCCTCAAATCCAAATGTGATTTTATTGGTCCAACTAGTTTTCTAGAGCTAGGAATCTTCATTATTTACACATGTAAGCCATTAAAATGGAGATTTTCTTAGAGTTACCACCTCAACACTTTATTTATTACCCCATTTTGTATGTTTTCTTTGATTTATTAGTCCTTTCTTTATATATTCATTTTTAGCATAGGACTTAGGGGCTTGGCCTTTTTAATGAGGTGGCATAGCTCTAGCTTCATTATTTTTTCAATTTTTACTTTCATTGACCTAACCTTTAGCCATTTTTTGGCTTTATTTGACTTAGGTTTACATTGATCTTCAATTTGTTTCAACTAGACCTTGTTTGATGACATATGATAAGTCAAACATAAGCGAGAATAATATATTTTTATGAATGAGATGAAAATGAATGGAAAAAGATGGAAAGTGTTAAGTATGGTTGGGATATGAAGTACTCTAACTCAACAAGATCCCCAATAGTACGACTTGACCCAAGTCTTGACAACACTTATCTAAGGACAATTATTTCCCCCCACGATACAAAAAGACAAAATAATAAAAAAATTATTGTTAAGAAGTGTTATTAGATCACACCCAATGTTTATTACGTTCACGACTACGTAAGAAACCATCGCACCATATTTAAGAAAGAAACCCACACACAAGAGCATAACACATAGACTGAAATAAAAATCATGCATGAGGTACCATATGTGAGTGCACATAACATCTTACGCATAAGGCATAAGAGCTTATATACCATGGCAGATTCATCTAAAATAACTCATGAGTGATGTGATTGGATCATCATGTATTTGATCGAAGAAATGGAAGAACAAGTCTAAATCGAGAGATATGAGTAGGAGAGCTCATTCAAACAACAACATGATACCCATGAGAGGGTGGTCTAGAAGTAGTTTCCCTTGAGGGGCAACAATGAATAAATGCCAATAATCACAAGTTATAAAGAAAAATTGTGTTTTTCAATATATTCATTAATGTTTCAAGTATATGTATTGAAATTATTAACTAACAAAGAATACAATGGATACATGATGATATAAAAGTATACACATACCTCACCCTTGTCATGGTCTCACATGTATCTCCCATATAACCAAGGATATCCATCCCAAAGTTTGGAACGGGAAACTAATTATTTAACCACTTCTATATGGCAGTGAGGCTAGAACAAAGGAGGGACTCAAGGTTAATAGATAAAGAAAAAGGTTTTTGAAAGGATTATATTGGCCAGCTATATAAATAATCATATCAAACTAAAGGAAGAGGAGAATGCCCTTGTCTGGTCCGGAAATATTGTCTTAGGGGATTACACCTCGAGGTTAGCTTCTAAATTCTTGTGTGAAGAACCCCCTACAAGGTGAGGTGGTTTGGTGATGGAAAGTAAGGGCCTCTCTAAAATCCATTTTTTATATGTGGATGGTGCTGAGAAACCTAGTCTTGGCATCGGATGTGCTACAAAAGTGTATTCAAATGGTCCAAGCAGATCCACCCTATGTAAACAAGATGGAGAATACATAGATCACTTACTAAATTCATACCCTTATGTAGTTTTTGTATGGAAAAAATGGAGGTGGTGATTGGATGTCAGGGTTGGCATGGGTCTATTGTGGAGAAAACCCTCAAAAATCAGTTTCAGAACAAAGAGATAAAAACTTTCAAAACCTTTCCTTTTGTGGTGGGGTGGGGTGTCTAGTTATCTAGAAATGCATATTGTTTTCATGATAGATGCATTCCATCATTCCAATGTGCTTCTCAAAGATCTCAATTTGCTCACTTTAAAAATTTCCCCAAACTGTTAAAGGCTAGAATCATTATACAACCCCAAATTGACAAGTCAATGCCTAATGGGATTTTTTATGGAGCAAGTCAAGAGAATGGTTATGTTTGTGGTGTTGGAGACTTTTTGTCTATTTCTAATGAACATGTCTTTGTCTTTAATGTAGTTTTGTGTAGGGGCACTAACAATTATGTCAAATTGATAACATTAAAGCTATTATTAAAAATCGTAATGGAAAAAGGCCTTTTTAAATTAAAATTCTATGGTGATTATGAGGTGATCCTTAACTAGGTTAAAGGCAACTACAAGATGAGCAATATAAAGTTGCAACCTATTTTGAATCAGGTTAAGCTTATGGAGCATTTTTTCTCTAGTATTTAATTCCTTCACATTTATATAGAACTGAATACTAGGGCATATGAGATTTATAAAGCAAGTTTGCAGCTAGCAATAAACAGAGGATATATTTATGAGTTCCAAGGAGGAGTTCTACAATATGAAATGTAGATGATAATGGAAGATAACTTTAAATTGTAGCATTTTATGTTATCTCTATTTGGATCTATTTTTGTTTGTAATTTTTTGAGGAATGTTGTAATGTGATTCTACTAAGGGACAATGAACATGGGTTATTTTGGGCAGGTCTTATGTATGGGTTTCTTAGGGATGGATGATACCTGTAGTTTTAGTTTTAAGTTGAATACTTGGTGTTATCACTCCAAGAAACTCCTTAGGGTTGTAAGCTAAGGATGCT
>CBVK0100964218.1:0-10302 GCA_900067695.1 Picea abies | reverse complement strand
ATGATACGGCGACCACCGAGATCTACACTCTTTCCCTACACGACGCTCTTCCGATCTCACTCCTTCTCTTTGAGCTGCAAACTTTGACTTGTTCTTCAAAGGAACTGATCCACCAATGGTCGCCTTCCAAATTGTTGCTCCCATTGTCTTCAAATGTAGTTTCATCTCTATTCTCCAAGTAGAATAGTTTTCCTCATCGAGGATTGGAACTTCATCATCCATTTGTGTGTCTATGGATCTCCTTCAAGCTTGTTAAGGCTTGTAGTGAAGGCTCGCTCTGATACCAATTGTTGGACACACCTACCACACTTAGAGGGGGGGTGAATGAGTGTGGAGTTATTTTTCCCAAAACTTCCCTCTTGCAAAAAACTCCTTAGTTAACATTCAACATTTACTCATTACCCATTGTTGTCATTTATAACTAGTTAGATGTGAACATATATCAGCGACATATATCAACAATATATCATCAACAAGTCATCATCACAAGAAACACAAAGAACACAAGATGTATGTACAATTTTTTTTTATTATGGACAATAATCTGGGGGTTTATCAGCAACAATTGAATAGAGTACAACTCTACAAGAGCACCAACTCTACAATGGAAGACTCAGCTTACAACCTCAGCACCAACTAAGATGAGGCAACAATCCTCAACATATATCAATTTGTCAACAGGTACGCGACCTGTCAGTAGTGCAACCAGCATGTGCACATGCCCTGGCTTACTACAGCCCGTGTATGCACGCGGCCAATGTATAAAACAATCTACGTATACCTTCTGAGCTGTTAAGGTTTGTCCTTCAAAATAAACTCAGATTCTCTGCAATCAATATATCATTCTCTTCTGTCTTTGATTGTCCAATCTCACCACCAGCCAGTCACAACACATCCAATCTCTCCAATAGCTTGCTCATGCTCCACAACAAATCGATATGAATGTTATCTCAATCATGTATAAACAACTAGTATACCATAGCAATCATGTCACCATTGAATCACAAGAGTATTGATCACTCCATCAACCAAATCATCCAAACTGAACCATATCATAGAAGCCATACCAAGAATTCCCTAAGCTTTCACAACACATCAAACAATAATATCCATCAAGACAATAATGTAACCATACCAATGTCTCAGTGATAGATCTGAGCCCATAGGATGCATATCTAGAACCTGCCTCATCATCCAAGAGCTTGGCACCAACTCAAACACAAATATCTATGATTTTATCCACTATACGCTCCATGTACACAGTTAGCCCGCATATGCCTTCAATGCATACACACCCTATACACAGAAAGCCCACATATACCTCAGAAACTAGTGTTTTTGAAGTTTCGAGAATTTTTCCGTCAAGATCTCCAACATTGCCGAAACTTTGATGTGTCCATGAGATCCTCCTCTTTCTCTCTTCCTTAGAATAGATCTTCAATCATGCTTAAGAGATCCACACCAATAAGATGCTCTCACAAGAAGCTCTCCATCAATACTCCAAAATATATTCACAAGAAGCTCTCCATTGATCCACACAAAGGATGATCTACAAGAGACCATAGTTATCTTATTTATACTTTCATCCTCTAGGTCACTTAACCTATTTTCCTTATTTTAGGGTTAACCACTTTCCATAAATAAAAAGTTCTTCAATATTTTATCATTTAAATATTCCTTCTTGATTTTGTCACTTCTTTATCATTAAATAATGATTTCTTCTTTTAGGTCACTTTGACTTCTTTGACCTTGGGGGCTTCAAGCCTTCATATGGGGGTCCTCCAACTTCGTAAAGCCATAACTCTCAAACCGTGAGGATTTATGTGACATTCCATATACCACCAGCAATGGCATGACAAGCACTATCCATCTAGGATAGTTTCACCAACAACTTCATTGATCTTCATCTCATTATTTCACATACAAGCATGGGTCCTCCAACCGTTCTTCTAGGATAACTCAATCCGCAAAGTGTCTTCCCATGAGGGCTTTCACCATAAGGGGACCACTTTGGAGTTCATCCATTTGTGCACCTTATCAATCATGATAAGACAATAATGACTCATCTTTTCATCAAACAAACTATGCATCATCATATATCAATGAGAACTCATTGATCCATCTTCATCTATGCATCATATCAATTATACATCTTTATCAATTGGTTTCCACTTTGACATCTATCATTCTCATCAAGGACAATACATATACATTACTCATCAATCATCAATCAATAAATTACTTGACATCAATCAAGCCATTTGCATCAATGACAAATGATCCAACAATCTCCCAAATAATCAAACCATTGTCATCAATGACAACATGATCCAACAAAGAGGATGATTGTGGCAGACCCTTGATAAATTGTGCAATTGTGACTGTAAATAACCCATTATTGTTTCTATGGCAAGACTCGACTGGGTTAAAAATTTGACAGGACTGGTTGAATGGTCTGTAAAGAACAAACTCTTAAGGAAGTTGGTTAACCTTGTTGTGGTTGTTGGTGATATTGACCCATCAAAGTCCAAAGACAAAGAAGAAGTGGTTGAAATTGAACAAATGCATATACTTATTAAAGAGTATAACCTGAATAGTTAGTTCCAATGGATATGTGCACAAAATAATAGAGTGTGGAATGGTGAACTGTACTGCTACATCTATGACACTATGGGTGCCTTTGTACATGTTATCTTTTTCCTCCTCATAGTCTTCAAGTTAAAATCCTGCACCCAAAGGTTCCATATCATGATTTTCAATTTCCTATCTATAAGTATACACCTATCAAATTCTAGTTATGCTTGGTAAAGGCTCTATAACTGATCATTCATCTATAAATGCATTAAATCTACCATTGACATCAATGTTTTCTATCTTGGTTATGTTTCAGCATGCACTTTATGAATCTTTTAGGATTATTGTTTTCGAGGTAATGACATGTTGTATAATGATTGCTAGAATTAAAGAGGAATACTACTCTGGATCTCAGGATTACTCGAGCCATATATGAGGCCTAAAATAATATCTATCAAGTATATGACAATCAAATAATGGGTTACTCGAGCCATATATGAGGCCTAAAATAATATCTATAAAGTATATGAGGATCAAAGAAAGGGTTATGTGGAGTATCAAATAAACACCACACGCCTTAATTCAGACTATAACATTTTGGTGGTGTTCAATGAGATCATAACAACTCCCACAACTTATGAGGTTTACAGTCAGATCGTGGTACATGAATCCTACAATACGCTCTCCATTGGGTTCTCGCCGGTATTTACAAGAGATGAAGGTATGGAATCCTTTAATTAACCTGAATCTGAATTCCAAATGTGTGGAAACCCAATCATGCAACATATGATCAATACAACAATTAGTAGCCGAAACGCAAACATAATCTAAAATCTAAAAAATTGGGCTATGTGTGATTGACTACAGCTCATCGTTCACCATTATATTGAAGGTGAGAGAGATTGATAATGGGAACTTGATCCTCTTCATGTTGATGAGAATCCAACAACACATGGCACTGCTCGAGGGGTCTAATGGAAATTTCAAGGATGTAGTGAATGCCATAAATGACTAGCGCTTTAACTCCCCTTTGGATTTAGAGGGGGTGACGAGCAGATGAGGGCGATGAGGAGTAGACACCTAGTGATATGAGGATGTGACGACTAGAAAAGTGAAGAAGTCATGGAAGGTATAAAAAAGCATCGTATAATTCATGGCAGGTCAGCATAGTGGAAAGAAGTTTGCATGACATAACCCTTGGCTAGACTACAGTGAAAAATTGTCAGAGTCTGCAATATTGTCAAGGCCTGCAAAATGATGACTGCATTGTATGACCGATGTGGCAGTTTTTTCTTAATTCGATAACAACATTAATACAAACCCAGGACATTAATGACAAAATGATAATTCTTATGTGGCAGTGTTTTCTTAATTCGATAACAACATTAATACAAACCCGGGGTCATTAATGACGAACTCATAATTCATCCAATAGTGTAATTTATTTTTTGTCTTTTTTAAATGAATTTAAAATTCTAAGAATTAGGGGAAAATTGTTTGCCTTCCACCATCGACTAATTAGTCCAATCAATGATCTTCAACCAATAAAAAAAATCAATTTTGAAAATTTATAAAATATTAAAATTATTAAAAAAAAAAAACAAATTAACAAAATATTGAGACAAAATAGACAATGTAATGTGAAAAGGATACAAAATACAAAATACACCAACTAATAGGCAGTTGACCGCAAAGAGATTGTTGGCCTCCCTAGTACCAGGTAATAGGAAGTTGACCACCAAGCTATTGCTAGCCTCCCTAGTACTAGGTAATAGGAAGTTCACTGCAAGCAATTGAAAGCCTCCCTAGCCGAAGGCAGGGACTAATAAGTGTAAAACCTGTCGGTAATCGGGAAAGGGCGCGAGAAGAAAGATGAATGATCAAATTTCTTACAGAGTCTGTTGGGTCACATTATATATGTGAAGTAAATTCATGGAGGTTTTCCATGGGGTTTGGTTTTCTATCAAATTGATATCGTATAGTGTTTGAAATCCTTGTACAAATGTAACATGTTTTCGACTTTTAAGACATTTTAGGTTTTGTCATGAGCGTAGATCGAAAGATCGAGTTTTCAAATTTTCAAACTATTTTTATTCAAAAACTAAATTACATAACTGTTAAAAGACAAAAGAGCATACCCAAAATTTAACTTGATAGGAAGATAGCAATTTAAAATGTTAATCTATATGTAAACATAATTGGAAGTGTGTACTTCATGGCTAATTTAGAGATCATATAGTTATAACACCCTCTCTTAAACAAAGTGTTTTTCACAAAGATAAGGTCAACTATTGAAATGATAATGGATGTTAAAATATCACCATAGTTCCATAAATAATGGGTGAAAATAAAGTCAACTATTGAAATGATAATGGATGTTAATACATCTCTATGGTTGGAGTGATAATGGATGGAAAATGTTTTGGGAACCTCTATTTGGAGTGGAGTGTGGTGCATTAGGTTTGGTGGTGAAGTTTTATTCGTAATTTTTTGAAATTGAAGTTTCATCATTCATTGGAGGGATTCTAAGATCCATAGGATTGAAAAATATTAATCAATAGAGTGATAATGAATGGAAGTTGTTGTTGGACACCTATTTGGAGTGTATTGATTGTGGTTCATTTATGCTTAGAGGCAAAGTTTTATTCGTAATTTTTTTGAGATCGAATGTTTATCATTCATTGGAGGGATTCTAGGATCAATAGGATCGAAAAGAATTAATCATGAGAGGAGTGATAATGGATGTAAGATGTTGTTTGAACCCCCATTTGGAGTGGATTGTGGTGCATCTTAGCTTGGTTGGTGATTTATTCATAATTTTTTTGAGATTGAAGTTTTATCATTCATTAGAGGGATTCTAGGATCGATAAGATCAAAAAGTATTAATTGGTGGAGAAGCAGTAATAGGTGGAATATGTTTTCAAAACCCCTATTTGAAGTGGATTGTGGTGCATCTAGGATTGGTAG
Source organism: Picea abies (assembly GCA_900067695.1). NCBI lineage: Eukaryota > Viridiplantae > Streptophyta > Pinopsida > Pinales > Pinaceae > Picea > Picea abies. The sequence goes on along the minus strand of CBVK0100964218.1, from coordinate 4,761 downwards.
TGAAGTTTTATTCATAATGTTTTTGAGATTGAAGTTTTGTCATTCAATGGAGGGATTCTAAGATTTGATAGAATCGAAAAGTATTAATTTGGACAGGAGTCATAATGGATGGAATATGCCAATATGTTATCACATTCATTCATAAATAGGGTTTAAAAAAAAAAACAAGTCAATATGTTGTTTTGTATTAAAGGGGGAGAGGTATTTTTTAATTAGGCTTATAGGTATTGAGGGGAGGGAAGTGCATGAGACAAGGGGAGTTTATAGGTATTGTATAGGTGTTATAAGTATTGGGTGATGGCTTGTTGGGTGAGAAATAGATGCACAATCAATATTGTTGAATGTCTCTTTCGAAAGAAACAATCGAGAATGATTTTATACCTTCACCCCCTATTGATATCATTTGAATCCTTCATATGGAAAACAATATTGAGAACCAAAGCCCATGTGTCACATGCCTATGTATGTATTAGTTGTTTTAAGCCCCCTTTTTCTTTGTATTTACATATGTATGGTTTTAAATCTAATTTTGTATGGTTTACTTTGTTGCATGTTGGTTTTGTGCATTCATAAAATCCCATAGCTTGATCCCATATTTTGTTAGATCCAAGAAATATGCATAAACATATAATGAGATATATTTGTCTAAACTCCCATGCATACATCAATAAACAATAAATCAAAGAGAGAAAGAACCAAAAGAGAGAAAAGAGTGAGACATGTATTTATGTGGTAAAACCCCAATCTAGGGAAACATCCACAGAAGGCTTGGTCTTTGTATTCCTCGGAAAAAATCCAATTTTAGAAGTGCATCCCTTCACAAGTTCCTTAGAGCACATTCATTCACTACAATATCACAATATTACCTCCTTCACCTCCTTTATATATGAGAGAGTGAAAGGAAAACAAATCCCATGATGCATGTGGGATAAACCCTTTTACAAGATAATGAGTTATCGAAGAATAACTTTTCAAAGACCACTAGGCATTCATTAGAAAATTCTAACATTCCCCCTTAATGATGAATAAAGGGATAGAATCATAGTAGGAAGAAGATGTCATTAACTAACATTCCCCCTTGATGGAAACTTCTCACATCCCCAATAAGCTATGAAGTTGAAGAAACTATGCCTATGTCATGGATTTGGTGAAGATATCAACAACTTGTTGTTTAGTAGGACAATCCTCCATACAAATAACACCATTAGGTATTAAATCTTGAATGTAATGAGTATCAATATTAATGTGTTTGGTCTTGGAGTGATAGACTGGATTATAATCAAGTTGAATAACACTCTAATTATCACATCTTAGCTTACTAGGAGCATTATGAACTAGTCCAAGCTTAGTAAGAACATGTCAGAGCCACACTACTTCTTTAGTTTCTTCTTTAGCTTCCTTGTACTCTGCTCGACAAGAAGAAAGAGAAAGTGTTCTCAACTTCTTGTTGGACCAGGAAATGGGACCTGAACCAAGTTGAAAGACATATCCGATAAAAGACCTTTTGTCAATAGTATCTCCTACCCAATCATAATCGGTGTAACCAAAAAGTGAAATAGAATCCTTGCTTAAATAGAAAACACCATAATGTAGAGATCCCTAAAGATATTTGAGAATCCTCTTAGCTTCTTACCATGGCTATCATGAGGCTTTTTCATAAACCTAGAGACCATGCTAATAGCAAAGGAGATATTAGGAATGTTATGTGTCAGATAGATCAAACTCTTAACAAGTTGAAAATAGAGTGTTTCATCAACAAGAGGACTTTCAGAATCAACATCTAATTGCACTACATACTAAAATGGTGTTGGCGAAGGCTTACAATCACTCATATGAAATAGAGCTACCAAATCCAAAGCATACTTAGGATTAGAAAGGAAGATCCCATTAGCCATGTGCCACACTTGAAGACCAAGAAAATAATGCAATAGACCCAAGTCTGTCATCTCAAAGCATTGCTTGAGATCATTCTTCAAGTCTTGAATTAAATAAAGTTGGTTGCCCGTAAGGATGAAATCATCCACATAAAGAATAACAATGAACACATCATCATTAACGAATTTACAATACAAATTTGAATCGGATTGACACCACCTGGAACCACTATGAAACAAATGAGTATCATTTTTCCCATACCAAGCCCTAAGTTCCTATTTAATACCATACAAAGACATGTTCAACTTGCATACCAAATTTGAAGTTTCATAGGAGACAAAGCTAGGTGGTTGTTGCATATAAATTTCTTCACGAAGATCATTATTTTAAAACATACTCTTGAAATCCATTTGGTGAATTTCCCATGGACAAGATGAAGCAAGAGAAAGGATGGTTCTAATGGTGTTCATTTTAGCAATAGGAGAAAAGGTTTTAGTATAATCTATACCTTATTTTTGATGAAATCCTTTAGCAACCAACTATGCCTTATGCTTTTCAATCTATCCTTTTGCGATGAACTTTGTTTTATAAATCCATTTGCAACCGACAATATTCTTACCATGAGGAAGTGGGATAAGGTTCCAAGTATTTTTCTTCATCAAAGAGTAATATTCAATAGCCTTTGTGTTCTCCCATTATGGTTTGCCTTTAGCTTCTACATAAGTGGAGGGATCATATGTGGCTAACACTTTTTCCATGAGAGAAAAATCAGATCTAGTCCTTCGAGTGTCATATGGATCACCAATCTTAGAACATGCATACACAAGTGTCTTCCATGCACAAATTGGAAGAGGAGTAGTAGTGGGAACCACTCTAGAGTATCTTCAAAAAATTCATGTGGATCACTCAGACGAGTAGGTGAAGTGATCTAAACCTTTCCTAGTACTTGATGAAGGAGGAACGAACACGTATTCAATTGAATATTGAGGCAATTGCAAGGTAACATGAGGTTCGACAGACTTAGGTGGTGGAGAGAATCCATTGAACTGGACATCTTGTTGAATGATAACATCTTGTTTGGATGGATCAAAAAACCTATAAACCTTAGAATACTCACTATAACCAACAAATATGCACTTGGGATATTTGGGCTCCAACTTCTTCCCTTTTTCATCTGGGATATGTGCCCAACATTCACTGCCAAATATATTAAAATTGTTAATATTTGGTTACCTTCCACTCCACTTTTATTCAAGAGTAACCTGCAAAAATGCCTTAGTAGGAACTCTATTCAAAATATGGTTAGCACAACAAACAAAAAGTCATCCCAAAATCTTTTCTATAATCCTTTTGAATAAAGCATACATCTAGCCATTTCAACCAAAGTCCATTTTTTCCTTTCAGCAACCCCATTCCATTGAGGTGTGTAAGGAACTTTCTTTTGATGTTGAATGTCATTCTTGGATAAATATGTTGCAAATTCATGCTTAGTGTATTCCCTTTCATTGTCAGTTCTGAGAGTCTTGATGCATTTACCAGATTCTTTTTCAACCAAGGTTCTAAATTCTTTAAAAATAACATAATCTTCACTTTTATGCTTCAATAAATAATCCCACATCTTCCTATTGTAATCATCAATACAGGAAATGAAGTAGACAACACATGATAATGAAAAAGTCTCAAGAGGACCACATATATCACTGTGAACTAGCTACAATTTTTCATGGGAATGTCAAGCTTTATCCTTATAAAAATTTTCCCTATGATGTTTATCGAGGAAACAACCTTCACAAACACCTTTAGTGGAAGCAATAGTAGGTAATACATGTACCATTTTAGATAAAAGTTGCATTTTACCATAGTTCAAATGACTTGACTTCTCATTATGCAACTTACTTTGTTCATCATCATGTGCAACATAAGAATAGAATGGTTGTTTATTGGGTGAAGTAAAACCAATGAACTTAAACAAACATGTTTCATGATCAATCGGACTGGATGAAACAATATTGAAATTGTTTTTTATATCTTTTAGAACATATCTATCATGACATGCTTCAAACTTATAACATTTTTGACAAGCACGATAAACAGAAAGGAGATTGATGAGAATGCTTTAAACATGAAAAACATCTTCCAATACACCATTAGGAACTTTAATATTACTAGAACCAACTATTAAAAGTTGTTTACCATCACTTATAAAAAAAAATTGACCCGTGTGTTTGTTGTTGTTATAAGAGGTGAATAATGAAGCAGTACTAGTCATGTGATTAGAGGCACATGAATCCAGGATCCATTCCATAGAAGAAGAAGAAGAAGAGTTACCTGGTTGAGCAGAATAAGCACTAAGAGATACCTGATAGTCCTTGGTGGCTTTGTTTTTGGCTTTGGCTAGTTCATTATGCCTCTTAAATCAATTATTCTCAGCGTGATTAGTTTTTCCACAATGCTTGCAAGCCTTCCATACTTTGTTCTTCGAGGAAGCTATAGGAGCATCATTATAAATTTCATTGGAAGTACAAGCATCATGAGACTTGGTATTATTACGAGAAACTTTATATGGATTCTTCTTAATTTGTGACAAATGGGCTTTTTCACTGAACAATTGTCTTCATGAGATCAACCTATCCTATTCACAAATCAAGCCTTTACAAAACTTTTCAAAAGTAGGTGTCACGGTTCCATTAGACATTTCAATGGCCCTATTTTGATTTTGTATGAACATATCATAAAAAGAAGGATGTTTTTTCTGTTATGACCTCACAATGCACCTTTTTGTCCATACTTTTTGCCATTATTATACCTTTCATCACTGTATTTAGACTCATAATATCACTTCATCTGATCACTCCAAGGTATACAATGCCCTTTCTCATTACTATA
>CBVK0100964217.1:0-10302 GCA_900067695.1 Picea abies | reverse complement strand
TCTAATTTAGACGGATTGGTTACAACCAACCCGGTTTATAGGATCTAAATTTCTATTCACGGGTGAGTTTGTTGTCACCGTTTTCAACAAAAATGAAATTACCAGGGCTTCACACGTCTCAGAGACCAGTTCGAATATTTGTATCAGCCTTCGAATCTAACAACCTGTGGTGGCCTTAGTCATTATTTATAAAATCATGCGTAGGTCGTTCATTTTTATTTCTGATAATTGTACTGTAGACTTAGATCAGAATTGAAGTGCAAGTGCCTTGCTATCTCTCTTCGTTCGTACATTTTTGGTTGTAAGCTGGTGACAATGTTGCCGTAGTAGGGTTTTTTTTAGTTTTGCTTCGATGTTTTGTGAGGGTGTGTTGTGTTTGGTTAATACTTTGAGGTATTTTGGTGGTGAGCATTTTCTAGTTTTTTTCCAATATTTTTTTACAGTTTGCATGTTGGTTTTTATCTTTAATTATTTTCTGGTTTTGTTGAATTAGTAAGTGGTAGAATATATATATTTTTAAAACATGATTTATAAACTAGAATTGAGTTAAACAAAATTTGGATACTTTATCATTTATGATTTAGTCATTGTTTTTTTTAGTTGTGCTTCTATTATAGTTGTGCTTTTTTTTTTTTTGTAGTCATTTATGAGTTAAACAAAATTTGGATACTTTATGATTTAGTCATTGTTTTTTTTGTAGTTGTGCTTCTATTAGTTGTGGTCTTCTCTTCTTGGTAAGAATAAGTTTGGATTAGAGTTTCGAAGTCTTTACTCAGGCGTGCAGTGTTTTTGATAAACAAGTTGAGGTCTTTTGAAGACGTGCTTTATTTGATTAACACTTTGAAGTACTTTGGGAACAAGCACTTTAGATTAAAATATCTTTAGAACAGGCCCTGGGGTGATGGAGTTTTCATCAACTCTTAACCCACATGGGTCCTCTATGAAAATAAATTTTGTTATCTTACGCCCTACTCCTAATTTATTATAGGGATTTTATTGTTTCTACAATTCTAAGTGCAAAATTATCTTCTCCTTTTTCTGAAGTGGCATGTAAGGATGGGTTTTCTTGTAATCTTTATAAGGCCAACTCAAGTGCCAATAGTGGAAAAAAATTTGGTTGCATCAATTATACAATAAAAACACCTCTTCTGTGGAATATGACAATAAAAAAACACCTTAATGCTGAGTTAAAATTCAATTGATTAACACATCAATTTTTTACTCCTTCAGATGGACTATCAATTGTATGGGTTGCAGTTTTCTTAATACTCAAGATTCTTAGTAATCAAAAAAATGAATAGACTATGTTTAATGTTCCATTAAATGATAATTATCACACCAACATTCTTCTTTCAGTATAGTGTTGTGTTGAAACAAGGCAACACAAATTTTAATATGTGCATGGTTTAAATTGGTTTATAAACTCTAAGGTTACTTACACCAAAATATTTAATTTAACACTTTTTATTACAATACTTAAAAAAAAATTGGGAACCCCCCTTCATTTTTGTAAAGGAAGGAATATCTATTATTTCAAATAGATAGAACATTTTGATTCCACTTGTTCCTACCAAAATTCAATGTAAAACAAATCACTCCAATAATAAATAATAATAGGAATGACTCCTTCAAAGACAATATTACCCATCTTTTATACCTTTAATATGTGTAAATTCAAACCAACAATCCTAAACACTTAAATTTCTCTTTATTTCTACTTGAGGAGAACATTTTGATGCCACTCTAAATGATCCACAATATGGGAATATAATAGAATTCAAAGATACCAATAAATGATGTCACAATAAATTTTCATTTCTCCCTCTTGTTTCCCACACATAAGAGAAACAACTAATTAAAAATTTAATTGTTGAGGGGATGCATTGCCTTGTCCATTAAATTTCATGTGGTAGGAATGAGAGAAAATTTTAAGGATTGTGTAGAACCCCATTTTCCCTTAATATGTAATTATAAGTAAGATTTAAAGATTGTGACTGGCAGGAAATGTAATTGTGTTTATGTTTAATGACAAATTTCCAACAAGATGACTAAAGGATGAATCTTTAAAGTAATGACCATGATACGATGAGTGGGAATTGGTGAGGGGGAATTAAGAATTATCTTATTTATCAAAAGGATTAAGCTTCACCTGAGAAATCCTTGATGACCATATCAGTTTGAAGTACCCTTCCTTCCTTTGCTAAGAATAAAATAGTTACGATATTTGACATGATGGTTGAAGCAATTAATTATTCCTTCTGAAGGTGTAGGGATGAAGGATGGAACAACTGCATCTGTCAACCAAAAGTACCAAATAAGTGCCCCTCCTATTTGGGATTTTGACTCTTGGAATATTCTAACAGAAGAAATTAAAGGATGAACCCAAGGAGGGAAACAAGGTTCCAGATCCAAAGATGTGAATATGGGAGACAAACAGATGACGAAAGGGAAAAATAGAGAGAGAATCACATAAGTGCATGGCACAATAACGCAAGATAGGAGTGCATATTTCTGTGAAGAAAAAATGAAACTTACCCGGTAAGTTGGAGATTGAATGGAATCAAAACTATCGAGACCTGAACTTGAGCAGAGAGGGTCATGATTTGATGCTTGTTGGAAAGAAATCAGATTTGGTAAGGGGAGGGCGTTGAGGGACTACATAGTAGTGAAGGGACTACCTTTTGCAGAGGAAACTCACCTGGGAAGGCATATGGGAAGATCTTAGTGGCCCTGAACTCAACAAATAGAAGGGGTTTTTCTTGTTTCCTATAGTGAAGGAGAGTAGCCTTCACTTTAAAACCCAAACCTATGAGAAATCTTGTGATTTTCCCCTGGTGGTATCATGGCTTGGCACAAGGGTGGAATGTTGTAGAAAGAACAAGTGCAGCAGAGCCTACGGTTGGGTGGAAAGTCATTTTCCCTCAATCTATTGGTTGGATAACTTTTATTCTAGAAACATATAAGTATTCTTAGTGCTCTGTAAAAATATATATGAATGAATGTTAATTGTTGCACTTCTCACTTTTTGAAAATACTTATACATGATGAACAATAGTTAATTATAAAATGTTTCTATTTGATGAGTGTAGTATAGAGAGGGAGATACCTATTGTTTTCAAGTTTGAGTAGCTCGATTTTACGGTCCTGCGATCCGATGATTTCCCTAGTTCTTGGAAATGGAAAGTTTTGTAGGATATTAAATGTTATTTTTGGGTTGTTGGTAGGAATTTTCCCTTTTTGGCATTAAGTGCACAAATCGATGGGTTATAATATTTGGCTACGACCTATTCTAGCAGTGGAGGGGAGGTGAATATTTTATTCACCTAGGGAGGTGTTTATGTTCAGATTGGTTACAATCTCAACAAAAAACTCACGAGGATAAAAATCCCCCTGCATTTTTATAGAGGTGGTACTCTTCTATTATAATGTGAAAGATGTAGCTTGATGATCTTGGATAAAATTATCAAAATGGTAAATTTTAAACATCAAACACAATCTTTGTTGCTTGAACTAAAATACAAAATACTATTAAAATGTATAAATAATATTCACATGAAATTTCATGATGGAAGGACCAGGGATCTTTTAAAGACTAAAATAAAACATATACAAAATATCATACAACAATAAAGAAACCATAATATGAAGAAAAAACATTCCTCACATCCATCACAACTTGATAAAAGTTGACCAAATTCATATGAAACAAAGCTAATAGTCCACAACTATAGAGAACTTTAAAAGAGCATTTCATTCAAAACAAAAGTGAATATGATAGGTCCACTTAAAAAATCTTGTGCTCATAAACTCAAAGTTTGAGAAATCATTGAAATTAAACCCCAAAGTAGTTCTCTTGGGAGTTCAAAATAATATTATGTTTTAATATAAAAATATTAAATTCATCCAAATGGATTGGGATGGAGCTCCCATGGACCATAGAATAAAGTATAACAAGGTTGCCCCTGAAAGAAGAAAAAGGAGATGATCAAATATCAGTTGTGGGTTCTCAAAGAAAATAAAAAACATAACTGGATGATTTATGTTCGAGAAGAATGAAGAATAGGATACTATGCAAGGTGATCAATTGTCTTACCGTGATGGATTCTCTCTCTCTCTCTCTCTCTCTCTTCTCGTTGAGGAGCCTTTTGTGATCTCCTTGGATAGAATTTTATGATTTCTTACAACTACCTCTTCTTGATCTGATTATGTTATTTTAATTAAGGAATTCTTTAACCAATTGTCAATATAATCTTTCATTGGTGTCAATAGTTATTTGTTTCCTTGCTAGCATATCATAAACGCTTAGTATTTAAATAAATTAGCATTATCACACACCTCTTTCTTCGGCTAATTCAAAATTCTGGATTATGGATCTATGTTATCCACATATATCGGATTTATTCTAAGTATTGTAATCATAAGCACCCACATTTTTCTTCGACTTATGAAAACTTTGGATTATGGATCCATCTTGTCCATATTCAGAAATATCATATATATTACTTGTCTATAATAAATGTATATATACTAGCATATCATAAATGTTTAGTATTTATAGAAATTTCATGGTTTAGATAAGCTATATATAGTGAGAATGCAATCCAATCTGGACATAATTTATTTGTTCAGTGAAGGTGCATTATCTCTTCATGTGAATTGCTAACTCGATAAATTATTAAACTAGGATTGCGCTCTCTTCTCAGTGGTGCCTTTTATTTTTTTAATTGTTTGAATTAAAAAAAAACTAATGGTTTTGACCCTTAGGTCAATCTTGAATTATTGTTTTATTCTTGTGCATCAAACATAATATCCATGAACTGTAAAGTGAATTCCAAACTGTTGATTTTATCATATGATGTATTCCAACAATGTGAAAATTCTCATTAACTATAACTTATATTAGTAGCATGAATCATGTGAAAAAATACACATTCCAATTTGATCACCCACATAAGAAAGATACAAAATGAATCCATTTAGATTTTTTTTCTTTGTTATAAAGCCCAAGTAAAACCCCCAAGTATTTACCCTCATTTCAAGGATGGTACCTAGGATAAAACCTAGAATATTTATGGCACAAAGAGAGTAAACAATGAGGCTTGAAGCCATGATAAAAATATACTCATTATCATGTCAAAATGTCACTTTTGGATATTAAATCCAAGTGGGGAGGATAACAATGATTCCTAGTAACCACCCAAACTAAATCCGATTGACAACATGAACCAATTTGTATGTGCTTAAGGAGTGGGTTAATTCTTTCTCAAATGTAGAAATGTGGCTTCAAATATAATACCTCAAGAAACCATGAAATGTGTTTTCCATGTATTGGAAGTTAAATCCTTAAAGATTAAAAGGTATTGTAAGTGAAGTATATTCTTTAGGATTTAAAATGTTTGAGTTAGATTACTCTAAATTAGTTGACCAACCACATGTTATCATTGAAACATTGAAAAAAATAAGGTGTGATTTAGGGGGTAGAGTATAAGTTTACCTCATATAAGAGATATTACTAGTGAATTAGACACAACATTGAATTATTGATTTATTGATGAGATTCTTAGACTACTTTATAATTAAGGCCGATATTTGTGCATTAGACCTTGATTTATTAGACTAATTCAACATCATGGTCAACGCCCATACATGTGACCCTAGTCTATGGTTGTGCATCATCAATGTAAATAATTGAGGGCAATGTTTTCAAAGGGTGTTAGAATAATGGGATCCTCACGTAGTTTCTTTGCTAGGTTATCTGCGTGCTTCATCTCTTCCTAATTTTCCATATTGACCTGCTCTATTTTTAGTTGTAGAATTTCCTTAACATTCTTGGTGACTTCCAGTTCTATCCCATCAGCCCTAACCCATGACTGTACCTCTTGTATGATGCTGACCTGCAATATGTACAATGCTTTTATTGGTGTCAACACTCTGTAAATTTGTCCGACTAATAAAACAAACGAAAGAGGTAACCTACAAACCAAATTTAGAGTTGGGTACTAGCCTGATCATATTAGAGAGGGATCTCTCCTATCACTTGGTACTCTTTGATAATCAATGGCTAGGTTTTGTTGTTTTGGTTTTTTTTTTTTAATTTTGCTGACAAGTATGGGGAGGGACACTTAGGGATATGGAGTCAAACCTATGAAACAAATGCAAGCACTAACTGCTCTGTAGAAATATCCAGAGGAGAAAGGATAAATGAGGTGATAAACATGATTTATAAATTTTAAATTTGCAGAGTGTAGGAAGAAAAGAAAACATATAACCACATCAAAGCATTAAATAAATTAATTCTAAATTAGTTAGAAAGAATTTAACACAATTTATATTGCTTCAACTGAGAGAATCAAAAGATGAATTATGGGCCTTTGACAATCCAATTTAAATAGAAGACAGTGAAAATGAAGTCATAAATACAACAAATACATAAAAAGAGAGGAGAGAAAAATCAGATCACCACAATTAGAATCTTTTCATGGAAACTTCAAGACTTCTGCATGTGTATTCAATTCAGCTTCAGAAAATAACATTCAAGTTCTGAATAGCTAAAATCATGCCCTTGCATTTCTACCAACCCCTAATAAATTTGGAACTCCTAATATTTATACAAGTTGATTTCCTTTGGTTTGAAACCAATTACAATGATAAACATGAAACATTTCAGTTTCTAAAACTGATTACAATGATTACAAATGATGGTTTTAGTTTGAAACCAATTACAATGATTAGAAAGAAAACGTTTGATGATCTGGCTTCTAACTCTTCTGACGCTTCACTTCCTTTCTTTTCCACTTGTTCTGCTCTTGTCTTCCACCTGATCCATCATCTTCAGTGAAACCTAAACATCACTTACTGGACCCTGGAAAATTGTACTTTGTCTTACCCAACCATAGTATCTCCTTCCATTGCAAGTCAAAAGGGATGTCATAATCTATCATTTCTTTGATCAATATCTCCAGGTCAATGAGGGAAGCATATGAGATGACTGGTATTCCAAGTTTGACTGCTTTGAACTGATTCAAAATCTCAAAGTATGTAATCAAATGCTCAACTAATGTAGCTCCTTTCATATTTTCCTCTAGGGTTTCAAACTTGGAGTGCTCCATTCTACTCTGAGTGAGGTGAGGATTTTATTCTTCCTGATCATATAATTTTCCTTTTTCATCCCAAAATGGTGGGAGGCCTTTCATAAACAATTCGTTAAACAAATCCTTGAACTCTTGCACACTTTGTTCCATTTGTGTTGCCTTGGTTTGTATTGATTTCAATAGGTTATGTTTAGCAATAACCCTCCTAACCCAGATAATCAATGTAGTTTTGTATTTAACTCCAATAGTCTAGAAATTTCTATAGTAGGAATGGATTTGAGTAGATTTATGGCATTGTGGGCCCATTCTGATGGCTTCTTTGCTAAGGTTTCATTTACAACAGTGCACCTTCTTCTGGCTGTGATGGATATGTTGTCTTTGTCATTGATGAAATTCAAATACACTCTGAACTTGGTAGCTTCAGCAGCTATAGAGTCCTAGTTGATATGATTGGCCCCCTACAACAAGCCTTTGCCTCTTAATCTCATCTTCAAATTATCTATCCTTTCCTGCAAGGATTCATTCTCCTTTTGAAATTGAGCCATTCTTTCATCTTTTTCTTGCATCTCTTGTTTCGACTTATCTATCCTCCCTTTTAACCCTTTTATTTCTCCTTCTTTCAAGCTAACATGTAACATAGACTGGACAATCCCTTCAGTGTTTGGCCTAGCCTCTATAGTAGGAGTTACAACTATAGCCCTATTCAACAATTCCATATTCCCTTGTGACCACTTCACCTTTTCTCTTTCCAGCTGCAACTCCATAGCCTTGTAATCTAATGCCTCTTGACAAAGTGTTTCATTTTCTTGTTCTAGAGCAACCAATTCTTCTGTTTATGGATTCTCTGTGGCAGACATTTTCAGTTTCTTCTTTAATCTTTGAATCAATTTGTCTTTTTCATCCCATGAGGATTTCAACCCTTGGGGACCTTCAGATTCCAACCTCTTGGCCTGATTCTGCCAAGCTCTGTTGGATGCTTTTTCTTACCTCAACTTCCCTTGTAATTTCATTTCATAAGATGACATCTTTGAATTCTTCAAGCTTAAACTCAGGTAATTAGAATAGAACATATCACTGGTATTCCTATGGAATTTGACTTTATCTAGAGAACTGATATTGTCATACCTTTTCTTGATCTCAAATACTTTGTCTTCATCTGCAACTACAATGTTAAACGCCCTCTTCTCAATCTCCCTTACTGTGAAAAGATAAGATTTATGTTGATAAATATTTTCCACTTTAGGGAATAAATTCCTCATCTCACCCAGAGCTATTTTTCCCTTCTCAACATAATGTTTTGCAAAATTTTCTTAACATTGATAAGCTTCCCTAGATTCTTTATCAAGATGTGTTTTTTTCTTCTAAAGGTTCTTCAGTTTCCTTCACTTTGGAGTTTTAATTCCTTTTCAACCTCTACAATGTTGGTACCACTCTCCACCATATCCATATTTACCTGTTATTTAAACTCTTCCTCCTCTAAATCCACTATCTATGGAGACTATGTAATATTCATATTCTTAGGAGTAGTCTGTTGATCACTTGTGCCCATGGCCTCTAAACTACTTCTCTTGATGTAAACACTCATCTTAGGAAATTTGACTATTAGTTTCTGAGGAGTTTGTTGTGTTTGACTTTGTTGTAGGGTTGCCTCCATTTGTTGTGTTTGATATGGTTGCAAGATTGTTTCCATATCAACACAGACTTCTAGGTTTTCTAGCTTATCAAAACCCTTAACATGTTCATGCTCATAAGGGGAATATTTTTTCATCAATATTCTATGGGATATGATTTTATGTGGATCATATCTTATTCCTTGTAGTTGTGCAAAACCAAACTCTTTGAGATTTTCTTGAATATGAGATAAGCATGATCTAGTTTTGACAATGAAGGGGCCAATGATAAAATGGAATTTGAGGTTGGAGGATTTGTGCAACTTTAGGAAATGATCTGTCTCAGATATAATTCTATGCCTAAAGAATTCAAAGGAAAAGACTCTTGGGGTCCTAAAAATATGCAATAGATAGGGGGATACTTGACAACCATAAACCTAGATCACTATTGAGTGCATGAATAGTACCCAATTCCCCACTATTTTCTCTGGATTTGGGTGTAGATAGCTCCTCATGTCATCCAAAAATCTAAGTAGGTTGGTGTTGAAAATCAAACTAAAACCTTGGACATCACTTTATTGATGAATATGAGCAATGTAATCCTTTTACATTCAATTGATACAAATGATGCTTAAGGAAATTCTCTCTTATTGGTTTCCAGCAAAATCTTCAGCAAATAGGTGTAATACTTGAAATGCCTTAGAGAGAAAAACTTCACTAGTTGTTTATGGATATTGTCAACTATGAATTTATCAAAACTGATACGGACTGACAGACCAAACTCTAACTAAAAAAAAATCAAAAGTAAACTGAGCATGACTTCGACCACATGTTTTTCATTATCTAGACCTAAAATTCGACTCATCAGGGAACATACCCATTGGACTTCAATGACCATTATACTCACATTTATTGGAAAAGATAGACTCTCTGAAAGACGTATTGGTTTGACAATTGTCTGTAAAAATAGATATTGGACCTTTGATGGACATTCTTTGTATACCCTAATTATATTTTCTTCATTGAAAGGTTCATACATTGCGAAGAAAGACTATGGTATACTGAGGGAATCTCGAATCGATAGAATCTCTAACCTAAACATGACCTCAGAACATTTTTTATTCAAAATGACCTTTTCTTCATGTGAATATTGATCATATCACCAACCTATAAATTAGGGAAAAGGGAAAGCGATTTTGACATCATACGAGACTATGGAGGCCTGGACTACTTCAAGGAATGGTATACAACTTCCTACATTATTAGACAGGTTGCTTTTGGACACAAATATGGGACAAATGATTATTTTGGTGTCAAATACGTCTGAATCTCGGTCAGTAGGGGATTCTTCATTCACCATAGGGTCTTCTTCTATTATTGATGTTATGATAGGATCCATGGATGCATGTAGCTGTATGGTATGAATTGTTGTACCACCATTCAGCTAGGGGTAACCATTGAGCCACTGATTTTGACTTTTTGAGGAAAAACACCTCAAATATGTTTCCAAACACTTGTTGACAACTTCCGTTTGGCCATCAGTCTAGGGATGATAAGTTGTGATGAGATGCAATTATGTGCCTTGTATCTGTCTCTTATAC
>CBVK0100964216.1:0-10303 GCA_900067695.1 Picea abies | reverse complement strand
GTAATGCTAAATGGAAATATGGCTAGATGGAAAGAATCACATGTACCTATGGACAGAGCCAGGAACAAGCTCCACCTTAAAACTTTCACCTTGTCAAAAACATATATCCTTCTCTCCGACTCACTTTTGGCATTTCTTCCAGAAGATAATAATCTATATTAAAATGAGTGCAAATTACAAGAGGGTGTGCAGATAACTGTGTTGGGGCTATGAATGCTCGATGGCAGTCGAGAAAGGTCTGTGATGTCAGGGTGACTCCATCGGGGCTATGGATGTTTGTTGGCAGTGGAGAAACACCATAATAAAATGATCAATAGCTAAAATTCCTCACACTAGTGGACACCCCACCCAAATCTTGTCTATAAAGTTCATGGATTGAGGTTAAAAGGAAATGGGGTGGTAAATCTAAAGCCCACAGGTAGATCCAAATTTGTGAACCTAGGAACTTGTGCACACATTGATAGAAAATGTTTTGTTGAAAAGGAATAGAATAAAGTGAGAGGGTCTCTCAACCAATTTGAACAGGTTAAGCACGAGAGAAGGAGAAAAGATTTTGTTTTCTCCCAGAGAATCACCATTTGTTGAGCAACACACCCTAAAATATTTTTTTTTTAATTTCTTTATTTTTGGGTACCACTTATATTTTTTGGATCAGAGTCAGTATTGTGGGATGGATGAATTTATATGTTGTTATTGTGTCTTGTTACCAGTTATTCTTTTTGTTTTTAATGGATTGATCTTTTTTAGTCACATAACATGAAATTCATAAGATGTACACGGCTTAAAAATTTTCAACATTCGTTGATCGACAATTTCTTATCTATAATACAGTTCTTTAACATAGTTGATGCGTTTTCGGCATCAGAGAAATCCATAATATAAATCACAAATGCATACAACCATAAAAAATTGTTGATCATCGATACATTTCGACATCGTCAAACTCCAAGGGTTGAAATGATGGAAACATTGACCGAAACAAATCGTCAATCGTCGATCGTTGATACGTATTTGGCATCGACAGGATAGGATGTTGTAGCCTGGCATGTTTTTTTGAAGAAAGTCACCAATGCTGAAAAAAGTTTCTCACGAAGAGGTCAAAATCGATAAGCCATGTGTATTTTCCATGTTAATAATCCATATCACTCAATCTCTTCCCAGTGTCTCCCTTTGAGGTTCCCCCATGTCATATCTGTACTTTCGTGTCAACATTTCCACATCAGCGTTTTATGGCATTGTTTTATCGGCGTCATAACTTTTGCCTAAAGGTATCAATGAAAAATGTATAAGGAAAACTACAGAAGTTGATTCACTCATTTACTATCAGCAGACTGATAGGTCATCAAACACTGGGGTTTTTCATCGAACCCTCTCCATTATACACTGGAAATCCTAGCCAATCTATGTTGTTCCATTCAAAATACCTTTTTTTATTTTCTTGACGTCGATAATACTAGTTTCTTGTGAAAAAAAAAGGTATTGGTGATTTGATAGGACATCCATAACAAAGGTAAGATAGATTTCTGCATTTTTATAGACAAAATTTTCGCGCAACCAACACCACAACCCCATGTGTCAACCAACAATCGAAATTTGAATTTTCATATGAAATACGAAGTAAATCACTCCAGTGTTTCCAACTTGCAATGCATTTAATCCTAGCCATGATGAAGATTCTATAATAGATTTCACATATCGTGTTTTCACTCTCGAATTGAAGACTTTATGCCACAAGGTAAGTATACATTCTATTTAAATTTACAAGGTCATACCCAAACATGATGTTTCATTCAAAAATCGCTTATTCCCAGAAGAAGATGAAGGAGAAAGAGAAAGCGTCAAGGACATTACAGCCCACTCTCTGACCTTGATTACTTGTAAGACCGGGTTAATTTCTTGCAACAAAAAGGTAAGCATTGTATTTATCATTTATGCACTTGTGATTCTGTCATTGAAACTTGTCGAGGTTGGTTGGCTGCTCACTATAACATTCTTTTATTTTCTATAGGAAAATGCCTCCAAGAAATCCAACGACAATGCGGTCACCTAGAATGCCCAAAAAGAAGGAAGCAGAGGTCGGTGAAGGGTCTACACCAGGCACTGCAAGATAACTTGATCTTGTCTCGAAGTCGGAATCAATTATCTGCACATCCACCAAAAAGGAATGTTCCCGACCTCTAGAGTTCGGTGACATGGAGACGAGCATTGGATTTAAAATGGTGCTGCCACATTGCAGAGACTTGTATAGCAAAATTAGCGAGGAGGATTACCCAAATTTAACACCACACAACAACTCGTATGTCAGGATGTTGGATGATCAAGTGTTCCCGAACATTAGAAGATCATACCTACATAGGGTGGCTTGTCGGACCCTATTTATACCCTACATCGAGACTTTAGTATGGATAGTCTACCACACCGACACACTGAAATGCACTATCAACAATGTGGAGGGAGAATGCATTGGTGTTTTCCTTCCAGTTGAGGTACAAAAATATTATAAACTCAGGGACCCGGAGGAGAGGTTAAACACATATTTCGTGGTCAAGTTTTATGAGTATCATGACACAAGCGGGTTACTATCCTCACGGTGGAAAGAAGATAAAAAATTCACAAACATAAACATTGGCTGGTACAACATGGTAAATATCAGAGAACCCTACATGTATCTAATGGATTTAATTTGACCACTATATGGAGAAAATGACTGCTCAAAATTTTCAGAAGCTTGAATACCCTTGGCTTATACCCTGGTGATTTTCGAGAGTAGTTTTAATTGGGGAGCCATTATCTCCAAGCAACCGAGTATAAATCTCCTACAGGCTCAGACACTGAAAGAAGGAGAAGTTCAAGTCTTCTACATGGCATCCTACTTGTTGAATGTAATATGTGCGAGAAATGTTTTCGCAGGTATGAATTTAAGATGGGATATTTCTGAATTCCCTGTACATGTTTATTTCAGTATCTTATAGGAAAGTAGGTACACAAGATCATATGAAATTATTTTTGATGGGTTCATAGCCAAGATATACTTCATTAGTTTTAGAAAGGAATTCCCTAGGATTTTGGTGGCAGTAAAGAAAATGATAGCTAAAGTTGGCCACTGGTATTTTGAAGAGACAAGAACCTATATAAAGGTTTTTGGAGCTACTTTTTATCCCCACCTACTCCATTTTCATGTCCCAGATCATCTCATATTAGGATAAATCTGCTACCAGACTATTTTTCAAGGTTATAATGATTCTCTGGTAAAGGATAAGAAGATAGATTTCATTCCTTATGTATTTCATATAGGATTTTATATGGTCAAATACACTGCAGAAGTGAAACATGAAGGGTTAAATGATCTTTTGTAACAATTCCCCACGGGCCACTTTCGCAAGCACGATCTGAAGGGTTTAGTTCCCCAACATGCGTCGCAAGTATCCTCCTATTTTATGTATCTTCATGATATTTTTGAAGATGAAATATTTAATAGGGTGCCCAAGTCTAGGATGAGGTGCTCCATAGAAAGTCTAACCCCAATATGACCATATTCAAAGCGATGACTATGGATGATCAGGTTGAAATGATAGAACATACAACTTAAGAATCCCTCAGGGTAAGAGAAGAAAACATAGAAGTAGAAGCAGTAGAGGCATGGAGGAGGGGGTTGTTGTTACTAGAAGAAGTCGAAAGAGCTATAGAAATATTTGGAGAATATCCCCCACTCAACCCTTTGATAGAACTGTTAAGGATTACCCTGACTGATACAATCCACCCTGAGGAAGAGCTAAATGTATCACATACAATTCCACCAAAGGAGACTATCGACCAACAAAACCCCAAACCCATGTCACCACAGGAAGGATCATCGTTGGCTACTACAATTCAATGACAGATAGAAAGAGAATGAAGTAGGAAGGGTGTTACAACTGTCCTCATAGACTTAATTACCATATACAACAATGAGGAAAGTTCATAGGTTTCACACATAACCCCGGTACCAATCACAGAAGAGGAAGAACCAGGAGAAACATCTAATCCAACTTCCAACACTTTAATTCCAAATCCCTAGGAAGGAAACCATGAGGAAAGAGAATGAAGTAGGAAGGGTGTTACAACTGTCCTCATAGACTTAATTACCATATACAACAATGAGGAAAGTTCATAGGTTTCACACATAACCCCGGTACCAATCACAGAAGAGGAAGAACCAGGAGAAACATCTAATCCAACTTCCAACACTTTAATTCCAAATCCCTAGGAAGGAAACCATGAGGCTAAGAGCACTTTTGAAACTAAATTGTTCGACCAATTGGAAACACATCCTCAGAATGACAACTCCAAGAATGACTTGGGTGTTGGTTAACCAGAAGGGGAAAGGAAGATTCTAGAAATCGACATCTCAACAGTCGAACCACAAGCTAATGCTTATCCTATGCCTACTTTCACATATAGGACCAAGACTCCACCAGGCGAAGAGCACTAGAAGGAGGCCAAGTCACCAAAAAATAAAGAAGTTTCCCCTGCTAAGGAATTAAGAAAACTTGATATTGAACATATCTATATGACTGGAAGCCTAGGAAGTAATTTATCCTGGGGAGATCAATAGATTCCTGAACCAGTGGATGAAATCGTCGATATACATGAAATTTCTTATGACATGAAAAGGAAATCTGTAATGTGAACAACTACCAAGAAAAGGAGGCTCGCACTCGATAGAACACTTCTCATAACCACAGAGGAAACATTGTTCGACACAAAAAATGCTAATATGACTGAGCTAATCAGAGTAGGTATGGATACAACCGATGGTACTTTGGATAGGGCAAGAAGGGATGAAAGGTAGGTAGATACCATGAAGAAATATTTGGACCATTTGTAACATCAAGAGAAATATTACTAGAATTTGACATAGGATGTGATACTCCTGAAGAGTGTTTTCTGAGGAATGTATGCATAATTCACTAGTGAAAGAGATTCTTCACCACTTGCATAACTGATTTCCATGAAGATACCCTCATGGGGATGGAAACCTGTAAAGACATGCAATGATGGTATGAAAAGGCACATCAAACCTTAGAAAATATAGACTACATCAACGAAGTGCATAAGGGGTCAAGATACAAAAGAGCATGGAATCCGAGTGCTCATGGATAACAACATCACCCAAATAAAAATGGTATCTAAACACTAGGTAAGCATGGTCCAAGAACCTCAGTGTAAAATGCAGGAAAGATGGGGAGAATGCGAGAAAATATGGGAGAAAGTCAACTGGGAAATGAAGAGCATTGACCTAGAGTTTGGTCCACTGGAAGATTTCCATGATCTGCATGACATAGTTAAACAATATTAAAAGAAAGACATGGCATGGGAAGCAAATATTTCTTAGATTTCTAGGATGGTCCCGGGTCAAGTGAATAAGTTCATGGAACCCCCGATTAAAGTTATTGTAGTTTTAGAATGCTTAAGTGTCAAAATAATTAAATACAAGGAATGAGAAATAGAGATAAAAGAGGTTCTCTCCACTCCGATGGATCAACAGATGTTTCCATATGAAAATACATGCAAAGCTATCTTGATCAAGTGGTTAGAGTACGAGAAGAACAATCCACTTCAGTGAAACCAATAGACGAGAAAAAGAGAACAGATAGATAAATCCGCCACGTGGAATTTTCTTAATTTAACACACTTTAGTAGATATTTTTAGTTTAGTTATTTTTTATTATAAATAAGGGCATCGACCTGGGAAAAGGGGTCAATGGTTTTGGGGAGAAATAGTTTTCTGAAATTTTTTAAGAGAACTATTTATGTGCAAGTTATTTTAATTAAGAAGTTTTGTTTAGAACCAAAGACATTTCTATCATCTAAGGCATGAATGTCATTGGATCGAGGGGGGAATTATCTTTGTCTTCGGATTCAATATTTTCTACTATATTGAGTAAGAGTTTTTGTATATGTTATTTAAAGTTATTTGATAATGCTATAAAATAGTTCTTTTTTTCTAGTTGATGAATAGAAATCGATTGTGTTAACCTATGATTGATACTAGAACATCGAAAATTACTTTTCATGCACTAGATTATTGTCACATGTATGTTTTCTTTTATGTAACTGTTTTTTCAGAAAATGTTGAATGTCCACTAATCAAAATTGTATTAATGTTGGTTTGATGTAGCTTATATCTTCTTCATGTGTATGCTAAGGTATAGAGTTTATCCTAAAAAAAAAATTATACTTCTCCCAACACACAATTTAACTTCCCTCTGCCATTTAGATTAAGATTTGACATGTTGCGCATGTACGTGATGGACCAACAGAAGCGTTGGGAAGAATTATCAGTGACAAATTCCTTCTTCAGGGAATGCTTTATCAGTGGCCTAAAGGATGAAATATACACCTAGGTCCTCATGGATTTCCCCTAGACTTGGTTGGAAGCTACTAAACATGCCAAAGAATCACAACAAGTTATCTTTTCCCAGAATAGATAACCCTCTTTTCGTCCCCACCCTCGACCTACCAATCCTAACCCTCATGCTACCCCTCTCAAGATTCAGAAATTAACTATGGCATAAATTCAAGAGTATTTTCTATAATTGTGATGAAAAATATTTTCCTGGGAAGAAGTGTAAGGAAGAAAATCTTTTTATGGCCATTTATGAGGACTTTGGTGACAAGGAGGATGAATCTTCCCCTATGAAATATCTATCCCCAATAGATCATACTACTCCACCCACTGATCCACCATAAATTTAACCGTTGATTTCACTACACGCCCTTACTAGCTTCTTTGCTCCCCAAACCCTCAAGCTCATTAGCTACATTAAGCATAATAAAGTCATAATCCTTGTTGATAGTGACAACACCCATAATTTTAATCACCATTTCATTTCCCAGGAGATCAATTTTTATATCCCTGTTTTCAACAATTTTCAAATCATGATTGCGAGTTGTGGTTCCATTAGATGTGGTGGGCGTTGTGAAAATGGACACCTACAAATTGGTGAGTGTCACTTGAAATCTCATATGTTTTCTATCGACATGGGAAATTTTGACATTATGATCAGTGTTGAATGATTATGGACTATGGGTCCCATCCTCATGGATTTTAAGGAATTAACCATGCAATTTCAACATGAGTAACAACAATATCAGTTCCAAGGAATCATTGTAGGCTCCTCTGAGATCATTAGTTCCCATCGAATGGAAAATCTCCTCAAAAAGGTCATTCAAGCATCATTTCCCAACTCCATTATATTCAAGTAGTTGAGACACCCTTTATGCATCTTGACCTCTAATTTATGCTCTCCCAACACCAAGCTATTTTTACCACCTCCAATGAACTCCCCCCTTCCCAAGGTGTTCATGATCATTTTTTTCCTCTAGTCTTGGGAATCCTTCCTCCAAATTTTCACCCTTATCATGATCACTTTTCCAAGAAGAATGAAGTTGAGAAAATTGTTCAAAAATTGGTCGAAGCGACTGTTATTCGTCCTAGTACTAGCCCCTATTCTTCTCTTTTTGTCATGGTACTCAATAAAGAAGGCCTCAACAAAATCACCATCAAAGAAAAATTTTCCATTACTATCATTGATGGCCTATTGGATGAATCGAGTGGTGCTCAATACTTTACTAAACTTGATATTCTTTCTTGCTACCACCAGATATGTGTGAAAGAGGAAGACATACGCAATACTACATTTCAAACTCATGAGGCTCACTATGATTTCTTGGTCATTCCCTTTGGCATGTGTAATGCTCCCTCCACTTTCCAAAGTCTCATGAATCATGTTTTACGTCATTTTCTCTGTCATTTTTCCTACTTTTCTTTGATGATATTCTGACATATAGTAAAACCAAGACAAAACACCTTACCCATGTGGATCAAGTTCTTAGTTTACTCTCTCAACACCAATTTTTTCTCAAGAAATCTAAATGTGCCTTTGGAGCTTCAGAAGTCGAGTACATGGGTCATATTTTTGGAAATGATGGTGTATGAGTGGATCGTAAGAAAATTGAAGCTATGTAGGATTTTCCTTGCCCCAAATATCTCAAGATATTGTGTGGTTTTCTAGGTTTAATGGGTTATTATCACAAGTTTGTTAAGAATTATGAAAAAATTGCAGTGCATCTTACTACTCTCCTTAAAAATAATTATTTCACTTGGACTCCAAAAATTGATCACTCCTTCCAAGAATTGGAAGAGGCTATGTGCACAACTCATGTCTCAACCCTTCCCAAATTCACAAAGACTTTTTTCCTAGAATGTGATTCTTCTGGGAAAGGAATTGGAGGATTCCTCATGCAAGATAGTAAACCTTAGGCCTTCACTAGAAAACAAATTTCATAGAGACATATTAAGTAATCAATCTATGAAAAGGAAATGTTGGCTATTCTACATGATGTGGATCCCTGACGACCTTATCTATTGGGTAAACACTTCCAAATTAAATCATACCATCAGAGCCTCAAGTATTTTCTAGAACAATGAATTTCATTCCAGGAGAAACATAATTGGGTGACCAAGATATTTGTCTATGATTATGGTATATTTTATAAGGAGGGAAAATAAAATGTGGTGGTTGACGCTCTTTCCAGGAAGTACAAAGAAGAAGGGTCCCTTTTTTCCCTCTCCTTCATTGTACCTAATTGGATCCAAGTTGCTCGCCAAGAATGGCTTCAAAAACCTAAAAATTCTAGACTGATACAAAATTTGCAAGACAATTATCCAGTTTCTCCATCATACTCTTGGCACAATGAAAAGCTCCACTACAAAGGCCATATGCATTTAAGAAATGAATTTAAACTTAAATCTGCAGTGCTTTCTGATCTTCATGCTTTGCCCACAACGAGGAATTCATGGTTTACCAAAACCTATGAAAGGTTTACATTTTTTTTTCTAGGATGGTATGAAACAAGACAGTCACACCTTTGTGGTTGAATGTGATGCCTCTCAATGCAACAAGGGAGAAACTATCAAAGCTTATGGCACACTAAAACCTCTTCTGAAACCACCAACTATTTGGAGGGACATTTCTATGGATTTCATTATGGGCTTACCTTAATCAGGAAACAAGTCAGTCATCATGGTGGTAGTTGATCATCTTTCCAAATATTCTAATTTATGTGATCTTCAACACCCATTTATCACATCCGTAGTGGCTCAAGTTTTCATGGATCATATTTTCAAGCTTCATGACATGCCTCATTCTATTGTCTTTGACAGAGATCCCACTTTCACCAGTAATTTTTGGAAAGAATTATTCAGGATCCAAGGGACAAAATTACATCTCAACACTACCTATCACCCCCAGACTGATGGCCAAAATGAAGTTTTAAACAAGTGTTTGGAAACATATTCGCGATGTTTTTCACCTGAAATGAAAAATCATTGGGCTTAGTGGATACCCCTAATTGAATGGTGGTATAACACATATTACCATAAAACTACTCACATGACTCCTTTTGAAGCAGTCTATGGAAAAAATACACCATTAGTTCTTTCCTACATTCTTGGTGTCTCGAAGTTTGAAGAGGTTGATAAAAATATTAGAGTCCATGAAACCATTCTCCATGCCCTCAAAGACAATTTTTTCATGGCTCAAAATCACATGAAACAACAAGAAGATCAAGGTCATTTAGAATGCCAATTTTCTGAAGGGAAACGAGTGTTTATTCATCTACAACCTTATAAGAATAATTCACACAAACTTGAAAACTTTCAGAAGCTTACTCCCAAATTTTATGGTCCTTATACAATTTTCAAGTGAGTGGGACTGGTGGCCTATTGGTTATATGTTCCCAATAATTCTAAGCTCCATCATGTTTCTCATGTCTCCTTCTTAAAGAAGGTGATTGTAATTAAGTGCCAAAATCAAACTAATATTCCTGAGATGGATGCCGAAGGTTCCATCTGGTTGCAACCAAAGTTAGTTTCATACCAACATGAGCATCATCTTCATCAACATACCATCGAGGAAGTGTTAGTGCAGTGGAAATATACAAATCCAGAAGATGCCACCTGGGAGTCGACCACTATTCTTCAATAATTTCCTCATCTTAAGCCTTGAGGACAAGTCTGTTATTCAAGGGGGAGGGAATGTTAGGGACCTAACCCCAAACCTCTCATGTAGGTAGAATAAAATATTTTCCATGTAATAAAGGATGAAATTAGTTAATAAGGCCTATTTAATAAATATGAACAATTCAATTTAAGAATACCTAATAGAAGATTCCACTTCTAGAAAGATCTTCCTCTAGAATGTTCTTTGGAAGATAAAATTAGTATAAATAAGAGTAGGAGGTATGAGAGGTTCTTGTC
>CBVK0100964215.1:0-10303 GCA_900067695.1 Picea abies | reverse complement strand
ACAACAATAGTTTTCTACTTACCTCATTAAGGAACCACTCTTGAATATCAACCTCGATTGGCTCATAACATGTCTTCCTACAACTTTAGGATAAATGAGAGGATAAGATGTGTACTTAAAGAACCCTGCCTATATAGAAGCCACTGCATATCCAAGACCATCCCTCTCCACCCCCAGGTTACACATGATTGTTTGAGGATCCCTCTTGATGAGTTTCCTCTATGAATATGAAATGATGGAATAGTCATTGTGTCAATATTGAAATCATGACATGGTCCTAGAAAAAATGATCAACAATATGAGGAAAATGTGTGGACATATTATGTTGAGGCCTAGGAAGGAATCTAGAATTGTAATCGAAATCATGTTATCACATTGTTACTTTTTTTTTGACCCCCCATCCACCCCTTGTAATTCCCTTTAACTAAAACAATTAACATAATTCCCTAATGAAAATTGTGTATGATTTGTGTACAAAAACCATTGAACATATTTTCTATTAATGAAATTTATTCCATAAACTATAAACTATATCTATTCATTATTGGTAAATGGTTGATATGTGAATTAGTTGTTGCATTCATGCATTTCTTAGGATGTTCACAAATTCTAGGGTTAAATAAACATTTGCATGAGAGTTTATTTTTAATTTTTAAATCTTTATCTTGTTTATATTGTAATATTATGTAGAAAATCTCATACATGAGAACCCTAGACGTATTCATATCGTCAATTAACCTTGTGCAAGGACAATGGATGTAATAATTGTCACTAGTGATTGTGATTTAGTATGGGAAATATGCATTGAATCTCCAACCCTTATGAATCCATGACTTAGATATTGAAGCTTGGTCAAGTAGTTGTCAACTTCTATGTTTTCATATGGAGGTGGTGTGACATGTTATTGGGGATTTGGGTTCAAATTATATAAAGTTAACTGGGGAGTTTTGGGTTTAGATTATATATAATTTGTCAGGGAGTTGGGTTCAAATTATATGTAGTTGCTTGAGAATTTAAGGTTAGAGAATGGTGTTGATACATTGAAATTATATGTGTTTAATTACAATAGAATATTTTGAAAAATTACATGGTGAATGAAATTAAAACTTTTGGAAATAAGAAAAAAATAGCCTCACTTATATATTGAATGGTGTTAAAATGAAGGAAAATTATTGTTAACTCAAACTTCTAGTGGTTGTCACACCACCACATTACTAAAATTCTATGTCATCAATTTGATAAGCGTTATTGAATATGGAGAGGAAATGTATGAGAAAATATGCTTTTGAAAAAATTGGGAAAATTGGATTTAATTTTTTTTTATTGGTGAATAGAAAAACATGCATGTTTAAAACACTTGCACTTTATGAAACATGTTTTCATTTTACAGTGTCTGTGCATGATGAAACACACTTTCATTTTATAACATTCTTATGTTATGACATGTGTGCACTTTTTGAGTTCTATGTTGGTGCTTAAGTGTCCACTAAAATGTTTGTGCATTTTATATTGAACATTTTCAAATCTATTCAAATATAATGATTTTCTAAAGAACACATGTGAATTTTGTAATCTCATAATGCATGCATGTTCTTGAAAAAATCATAAAAAAAATTAGGGTATCAAATTTAAATGTGCCTGCCTTTTTGAAAATGATGAAGAATATTTGTTGTTTTTTTCTATGGACGACTCAGATTTGTTCATTGGAAACACCATTTTTCCTTATGCTTAAGTAGTTTCCATCATAATTTGCAAATTTTTCTTACAACGTTTTGACGTTTTTGTTTTAGGAATGATTTTTCTAGTATTGATGTTGGGCTTGCAGTGTTGTTTTCAAAGAATCAACAACTTTTATCCCTTTCTTCACATTGTGTATGCATGGTATCATTTTCCACCCCACAAGACCACGTTTTCATAAGTAAATGACAAATCATAAAAAGGAAAAGAAGATTTATCAATAAATTCATTTGAATGACAATGAATCACCGAACATTTAATCGATAAAATATTTATTCATGCACACTTTGATTCATCTCATATAGGAAATTTCCTTTTTTGGACGAATGTGGCTTCTTTGCATGTTATTCATTTATTTAATAATCTCTCCATTCATTCAAGGGTGCATTCATGGAATATTGGTTAGTGTATGTTCTAATTGTGCGTGTGCATATTGTCATTTCCCAATATATGGATATGCAATACCCCAAGGTCGAGCCTCTGTTGAATTGTAATGATGTTTATAGGCTGGTGAGCCAAGCGTTTATAAGCTGGGAGGCTTATATGTTTATTAGGTCGGAGATCCTAGATGTTGAAGGACATGGAGCCTGATTTTGTATATGTAAATACTCACATAATTAATATAATTACATTGTTGTGTGTAAACCAACCATGAAGAAATAGTTATGGGGAACTAAGCTTCACTGGGTAGGGAAAGGGATGGTGTTGAGAGGCTAGAAAAAAGGGCTAAGCTCGTGGAATTATTTCCAAGGGAATATTATAATGTATTTTCCTAAAAATACTAAGTTTTGGGACATAACCCCGATTATCCTAAGTTCCTTTGGGGAGAGTAAGGAACTCCAAGTGGAGAGGAATTAGCTCCCAAGAGAGTCATGTGTCAACCTGGGCGCATGTTGTTTTATGGGGGGAAATCCATCCTTGTGGGGGTTTGCTAGCCATTCTTCCCATCCTTCCCAGGCATGCATGCACTCACGATATGAGCCATTTTCCTCTATTGTTGACCTCTACAACCTCTGAAACCTACAAACCGTGAGGCTAACCTTCTTGTACTAAGCCATATCACACCTTAGCCATTTTTTTGTTGGTACCCACATTTTTACCTAGACTGGTGTGGCTTGTTGTCATTACCAGAGCCCATACTCGATTTTTCTACTATGGTTACCTATTTGACTTAGGAGATGGACAAAAGAAGCAGGTTTTCAGGCCTATGGTTTGAAGAGGTGGGTTTTCAAGAACATGGATTGAAGAAACAGGTTTTCAAGCCTGTGAACAACTCTCTCCAGGTGAGAGAAATTGTTGGGGAGGTCATTTCTTTTGGAGGGATTCCAGTAGAAACTACAGAGATTTGAGAATTCCTGATCTGGCTTATTGCTAAATCCCTGGAAGGGAAGTGCAACAGTGGATGAGTTGTTTAACAATGAAGGTGTATATTCTCAGGGTGGACAAGAATGTGGGGAATGAGAGTCTGTGAGAGATGGGCATAAGTAGGATCCTTGGAGGGAATCCTTCATGTTGCATTGTGTAGGTTTCCATAGTCTCATCCTAGAATAGGAATCCCTTTACTCTGGGTGGATTTTAGTCCCAGCTTGGGGTTGAACCAATGTTAATAGCTTGGAGTGGCATGGTCTAAGGTTGGGAGGTTCATGGAAGGTTTGCACGTAGTTGGTGGTATTCTCATAAAATGATAAGTAACATTTCTATGTTAATTTGTATGTTGTGTATCCTATACATGTCTTTAATATTTATAGGAATGGCATGTGTTTCTACATGTATGTTTTATTGTTATTTCCACATTTAATTGGTGTATTAGTAGAATGCATATTAGTTTTTAAATTGTATATGTATGATATTCTGCAAAGAGATCTATCTTCCATAGCCCAACAGGTTTATGCCTAGGTATGGACAGTTCGATTATCATAATAGGGTGAGAAGTTCTATTTTGTATTTAGTTTTAAGTGGATTTTCCCAGTAGAAGGCTAGGGGTGTTACAAATTGATATTAGGTTTTGAATAGAGAAGTTTATTTTGTAGTGGTGCTTCCCATCTTGGGTGTTCGGGGAGGTTACAAATTGGTATCAGAGCCTAGTTTTCGGCATTGGGCCTCAATTGGGTCGTATAAGTGGTTTTTGAAGAAAATGTTTTAGATAATTAAAATTACAAAGTGCCAGGAAGGCACTAAGGGAACACCTTGGATGTGTTTGGAAGCTTAGGAGGTATAACAGTTTGATAAACCACAAAAATTGTGGTATTGGGCCACAAAGTTTAAATATGGGCCATAGGATCTGTTTGGAAGAAGACAAATCCCTCACAACCATCGGATCCAGAGTTTCAGCAGTCCAGGGGTTGTGCGGTGTTTTAGTAGCTAAAATCCTCTGAAGTCTTGGAGTGATTCTCAGTCATAGATAATTCGAGAGAAGTCAGACCGTTGGATTTCCCAAGAGTTTCAGCGGTTCAGTGTTCAACGAAATCCATTGGAGATTGCACGGTGAAGAAATCACCGAAGTCCTAAATCTACGTGAAGATATTGTTCGAAAGTTGACAGTTCGAGAGTTTTTAAAGTGTGCATAATGGACTTCCTCCCAAACTCCCAAATTCCCAAACTCTGGAGTGAATCTGGACCATTCGTGTATGATACACATGTCAATAGATTATTAAGTGTCTGGAAGTTCATAAATTCGACACTCCAGAGGAAATGGTTTATGGTTTCGTGGGAGGAAGATATCCCCAAAGTCCCATAGCGTTGAAGTGATGTGGCATGATGATGTCACCTAGGGTGACATGGACCTACCCTAATTTTTCCACGTGTCACTTGTTTTTGAACTTTTGACAGGCCCTTAGTATTGATTGGGACCTGACACATGTCACTCAATGGTGGGGCCACGTGTCACCACCTTTATTGATGATAGATGTACTACATGGACCTCGGAAAAGTTAAGGGGTTCAATAATTCGATGTTCAGAGGAAATAATGGATGATGAAGGAAAAACTTTTGGATCTCTTAATTCCCAGAGTCCCAAAGTCCTAAAGTTTCGAAGTCATGAAGCATTGAAGTGGCATGGCTTGATGACATCACCTGAGGTGACGTGGGCACACAAGATGCATGCCATGTGTTAATTTGTTTTGTTATTTTAAAAGACTGATTTTTCTAGTTAGAAATTCACACGTGTCACCCCTCGGATTGGGCCATGTGTAAGCTTCTTGGGATCTTCCATGTAGCACCCCAGGTGTGCAGTACTAAGTGGACCCTGAGCGTTCTCCAATTTGGTGTTCGAAAGGGATGAAGTGTGAGGAAGGTGAAACCCTTGAAGCTCCAAAGAGATGAGCAAATCCTCACCATTTATTAGGAGAGGACATGTGATAGTAGATCCCATAGTCTAGAGACTTGGCACTCTGAAGAATTCAAGGCATAAATAGTTGAGTTTGAGAACTTCCGGAGGCCCAAAGGCCGGATTCCATATCGACCATTGATCACAAAGGATTTGTGGAAACAGATCCCAAGGTTTGGATAAGTGCTACTCTAGAGGAATTGAGTTGTAGGTTGCTTGAGTCTAGAACTCCTAAAGGTCAGAGTTAATATTGACTGTTGATCATAGAGGACACGTGGCACCAGATCCCAAGGTCCATAGAAGTGGTTCTCTAGAGGAATTGAGTTGCGGGTTTATTGAGTTGAAAACTCCTAAAGGTCGGAGTCAATATCGACCATTGATTGGAAGATGATACTTGGAGACAAGAGAGAGAATCGTTGGTGAGTCGGAACTCCATAAGATTTTTAATGAAGTTCTTTGGAAGGATCCATAGCCTAGAGTCCTAGAGTTGATCGTGGCCATTGGTTAATGAGAAGGTGCAGTCCGTTGATTTTGTTTGTGAGTTATCCAATTTAGAAATTCGGGAGGCAACGCAAAATGGAGCCTCAAAACTCCTCAATCCCGAAGTCCCGGAGCTCCTGTTAACTATAGATCTAAGCATTGAATGAGGACCATCGATCAGTACATCCTCTAATTATTTGGATATGAATGAGGACCATCGATCAGTACATCCTCTAATTATTTGGATAATTGGTGTTCATAGGAAATGTATTATAATGAAGGTAGATGTTCCAAAACTTGAAGTTACAGAGACAAAGAGGCCCAAATCACAGGATAAGAACCTATCTATTAGCGTTGGGTCACAAACTATGGTTGCAAGAGATGAGGGGGCTGAAAAAAAATGGCTATGTGACTGAAAATTGTTTTTGAAAACAGAGAAGGGATTATGGAAGGAGCCCGTGGGGTTTTTGATTTGTATAGAACTGCACCTAATGAAGTAAAGAAGGCATGTAAACTTGAAGAGAGGATCCAACATGGATTCAAGGGCCAATTCGGCTCTGAGATGGAATAATCCATGTATAGGGATTGCATCCCTGAAAATAAAAACTATTCAAATATCCATAACTTCCTACTCAAAACTCAGAATTGAGCATGGAAGTAGGCATTGGAAAGGTATTGAACACTAGAAGATAACTGTTCACGCAAAAGTTGTATATGAATAGTAAATTTCTCAGGAAATTAGTAGGAAATAAGTATGATATATTAATGAATCACAATGGTTCATGTTTTCATGAAATTCATGAGAACAGTTAGCTTGACAAAGTTCTATTGGTTGCACATTTTTGCAGAATTAACAACTGCCAGAACAAAGCAGAGTTATCACAAAGTGCAGAGAGATGGATGATACACATATAGTCTAAAGCCAAGAAGATGAAATCAAAGGGATGAATGTCCAGTTGGGTATGGAAGTAACCAACTCCAATGGACATGGAGGAGGAAAGGAGAAAGGCATAAATTTGGCTGAGACCCTCATAAAATTGTAGACATATGTCTAGAGACACAAGGATGATAATGAGAGGCTTATGAGGGCCAGGGAAAAGCAGGAAGACTTCAATATGAGGTTAATGAAAATCCTAGACATAATTGAAAATAAGTTGGATAAGGAGAGTGGCTCCAGAAAATAAGGAATCCATAGGACCCTTGAGGGAAAAGGAATACCAAGGAGTGATAGAAGACATCACCATCACTACCAAGGGAATTCCAACATGAGAGGATACATCAAATCAAGTCCATCCCTTTTCAGGAAGCATCATAGGAGGTTTGGGGTGGATGAATTGAAAGGATAAATGAACAAGATCAAACCTCCTACCTTTGATGGAGATCACAAGAAGGATGAATATGTTGAGACATGGCTGCTAGGAATGAGGAAGTATTTCCAACTACATAATTATTCTTCTCATGCAGAAGGAAGAATTGTTATTTATCAACTGAAAGGAAAGGCATCCATGTGGTGGGATCAATTTGTGCAAGTGCATCACATCAAGGAAAAGAATGTGATTTGGAAGGAATTAAAGAAGAAATTTGACAAGAAATACATGACCAAGAGGTATTATGACAAAAATATGAAAGAGTTATTTGAAATCAAACTGGTAAGAATGACTATTGATGAGTGTGAAAGGAGATTTTTAGAACTGTTGAACCATGTCTCCTTCATGAAGGATGAGACCGTTAAGATTTAGAGATATATGAGTGGGATGTCATCCTTTATTAGTGACATGATTCAATATGATGATCCCAATAATTTGGAGGAAACCATAAGGAGAGCCAAGTTGTTATATGATCAACATAAAGGAAAGCCTACTTTCCAAAGATATTGGGAAGACAAGAAGAATTTTAAGAGGGAACAAAGTCAGAGGGGGAACAAGCCACCATTTTTCAGAAACAATCCTCAAGGATAACCATATTTTAGAGAGCACAAAATGGTTGAGGTAGGTGGGAAAAGGCCAAGGAAGATACCCATTCAATTTTGGGGTTGTAAAGGAGACCATAAGTATAGATATTGTCCTCAGACCATAAGTATAGATATTGTCCTCACAAAAGTGACAAAGTGAGAGTTTTACACAATGTACAACAAGCAGAAACAGTGGAGGACATGTGAAGAAGTGTACCAAGGATCTATGCATCCATGGAAAAAATGAAAGATGAGTTTCAATCACACATGATTGAAGTAGAAGGTATGATCAATAACCATGAATTTGTTATTTTAATAGATTCATGAGCTAGTAATAGCTATATAGATCATAAGGTAGTGTAAATATTGAAATTTCCAAGAAGAAAGCATGTAAAATCTTGGTTGGTGCAGTTGGCTATAGGATCCAAGAAAAAAGTTGTTGAGTTGATTAAATATTGTCCATTGGACATGAATGGGATAAGTACCAAGGAAGATTTGAACATCCTACCCTTGGTATGGATTGGTTAGACCAACACCATGTTGTCTTAGACTGTCATAACAAGGCATTCACTTGCATGAATGAGGAAGGGAACCCAATAACATTCCAAGTAATTCCTAGGGTAGTTAATGTCCGAGAGATCTCAACAATGCAGTTGAAGAAGTGTTACAGGAAGGGATGCCAAATATTTGCAGCTCATATGGACGAAGCACCTAAGGATAAGGTGCCACATATTGAGGATCATGTAGTCCTGAAATATTTTGAGGATGTTTTTAAGGAGATACCAGGACTACCCCCAAAGAGAGATATTGATTTCTCTATAAATTTGATGCTTGGACCAACTCCAGTATCAAAGACTCCCTACAAAATCACTACTCCGGAGCTGAAGGAGTTGCAAATGCATCTTGAAGAACTTTTGAAGAAGGGGTATATACACCCAAGTGTGTCACCTTGGGGTACCTGAGTTTTATTTGTGAAGAAGAAAGAACGAACATTGAGGTTGTGTATTGATTTCAGACAATTGAACAAAGTGACTATAAAGAAAAAGTATCCTTTGTCAAGGATCGATGATCTCTTTGATCAATTAAAGGATGCAAGGATATTTTCAAATATTGATAATAGGTCAGGATACCATAGAGTAAGGAACAAAGATGAAGACATCAGTAAGACTACCTTCAGGACAAGGTATTCTCATTACAAGTTCATAGTGGTGCCATTTGGGTTATCAAATGCACCAGTTGTTTTCATGTTCTTAATGAATGGTGTTTTCTAGGAATATTTAGACAAGTTTGTCATTGTATTTTTGGATGAAATCCTTGTATATTCCAAGTCAAAAAAAAAACATGAGCATCACTTGAGGATGGTGTTATAAGTGTTAAGATATCACTAGTTTTATTCTAAATTGATCAAGTGCTCATTTTATAAGAACTGAATTCACTATTTAGAGCATATCATATCCGAAGAAGGGATAGCAATGGACCCTAAAAGTATTGAGGACATTAAAGGGTGGAAAACACCTGAGAATGTGATAGAAGTCAGATCATTCATGGGTCTAGCTAGATACTATAGAAGATTCATTGTAGGGTTTTCGAGAATTTCTCACCCAATTGCTTCTTTGCAAAGGAAGGGGGTGACGTTTTTGTGGACAACAAAGTGTGAAAAGAGATTCCAACAATTGAAGCAGTTGTTAACCGGTACTCTAATTCTGAAGATTTTTTATATGAATCCAGATTTCATGGTTTGCAAAGATGCATGGAAAGAAGGACTTGGTAGAGTGCTTAGTAAGAATTGGTTGGTAATATGTTTTGAATCCATAAAATTGAAAGATCATGAAAGGCTCTATGCCACTCATGATTTGGAGTTGGAAGCCATAGTCCATGCCTTGAAGAACTGGAGACACTACCTCATGGGAAAGAGGTTTGAGTTGAGGAAATACCATAATGGTTTGAAATACATTTTTGATCATCCAACTTTAAATGCTAGGCAGAGTAGATGGTTCAAATTCCTCTGTGAGTATGACTTCGATAATAAGCACATCAAAGGAAAAGAGAACAAAGTGGTTGATGCACTCAACAAGAAAGTGTATGAACTGCATGCTACAACCATTAGCATGTATCAAACTGATCTTAAAAGAAGAATTTGTGAGGCTGCAAAAGTAGATTTGTTGTACATGGAGTTGGTAAAAAATTACAACAAGATAAAATGCAGCAGAAAGTTGAAGATTATAAATTGGGAACTAATGAAATTCTCCTATACAGAAACAAAATTTATGTACCCAACTCTCCTGAATTGAGGAGTACTATTTTGAAATAGATGCATAATGTACCTTATGATGGACACCCAGGATATCAGAAAATAGTTGCAACAATCAAGAGCCAATATAATGACCAAGCATGAAGAAGGAAATTGTTGAGTACATTGCTAAATTTTTGGAGTGTCAAAAGGACAAGGGTGAGCATAGACACCCAGTTGGGTTCCTGCAACCATTTCCCATTCTCGAGTGGAAGTGGTAAGTGGTGACAATGGATTTCATCACCAAATTTCCCAGATCAAGAAAGCATCATGATGCTATCATGGTGGTGGTGGAAAATCTTACTAAAGCTACCCATTTTATTTGTATGAAGGTTACTCACAAGGAAACCAATGTTGTTGATATTTATATAAGGGAAGTTGTAATGTCCCCACTTTGGGACATCAACACAGGGCAAAGACTTATGATGACCAGAGTAACCAGATGGATCTTATAGTGAGTACAGGGGTATTTGAGAGGCACTGTGGGGTCCAGTTGGCATTTATCATCATATTCCATCAT
>CBVK0100964214.1:0-10303 GCA_900067695.1 Picea abies | reverse complement strand
AATTATTAAAATTTATTCTCAATTAAAATATAAATAAATCAATTACATTTACTTTATTAAATTATAAATAAATAATTTTAATAGAGATATGTTGCTCTGTTAATGGACGTTGTGATCAAAGTTACACATTTTGGACTTGAGATTCAACAGAGATTCTTTTAATGGAAGTTGTGATCAAAGTTACACATTTTGGACTTGAGATTCAATATAGATTCAACTTGGTAACTCCACAAAACTTGGCAGTAACTTGGTTTATTAAAAATTCATAGAACATGCACTCAAAAATGTCGGGGACGTAAAATTTGGAGAACTTATAAACTAAAATACAGTCTCATAAATTTTTACCAAGACTTTTGATGGAACATGATTTGGCTTGTCATGTCAAAGAGTGGAGTTAGCTCGAGAGGTACTAACAAAGTTTTGAACAGTTGTGTTTCTATGTTTGTGATTAGACCATCAATGGAGAGATGGTTTGCAAGAAGCAAACC
This sequence comes from Picea abies, assembly GCA_900067695.1. Lineage (NCBI taxonomy): Eukaryota > Viridiplantae > Streptophyta > Pinopsida > Pinales > Pinaceae > Picea > Picea abies. The sequence goes on along the minus strand of CBVK0100964214.1, from coordinate 9,815 downwards.
CTCATTGAATAATGTCACAATCGTGGGAAGCCTCAAAATAACATGAGCTAGAGGATTAAAAAACTCATGTGAAAACCTTACTTTTTTATCTCTTTTCCACTTAATATATTCTTTAATGTGAAAACCTTACTTTTTTATCTCTTTTCCACTTAATATATTCTTTAAAAATGAATTTATATTAATTTATTTATAACTATGGTTTAAAATATGATAAGTAAAATTGTTAAAATGTTAATTGAGTTTAAAAAAAAAAAGAATAACACATTAAATGGAATATAATTATAATATACTTTTCAAAATGGCTTACAAAATATTCCAACCCTAGTCTAACCTTGAATGAAGTGGCTAATTATTTTCACAAAATATTCCAACCCTTGTCTAACCCTTCATGAAGTGACTAATCATTTTCATGAAGGAAATCCATATTTTAGGGAAGGTGGTTTGAGAAGTTATTTTAATTATTAATATAATTTTTCATAGCAAGATATAAATTTGTTGCAGCTTTCATAATTAGATATGAAATGGTGAATTTCAACCCTCAAGAAAACACCATCTTTCCTTCCTTATTTATTATTTATGAAAGAATCTTGTATTTTAATTTTGAAAGTGCATAACCATATCTTAAATATAGGCTCATAAGCTACAAAAAAAATATTATAGTTGCTCGCAAGCCATGCTTACTTTGAATTAAAACTTCGAATGTGGAAAAAACACTCACATTGATCATGAATATTGGCACCCAAAAATGTAAGTTTAAAAAATTGAATAATGGTTATTTTCAAGACTTTTTGAACTACTCATGGTGTAGTTTGTATTATTTTGTAACAATGCATGGCATGTGAAGTGAAAGCAAAATTCAACTCATCTTGTAGCATCATTGGTTGTAGGAAAGACAATCCTCATTGCATCTTGACTATAAAATATTGAATTTGGGCTCTCAACCCTCATGCTAGTGTGTTATAAGATTCTCAAGCCATGTCTTCAGAACTACTCTCGACTTTGAACTTTCTATGATTGCAAAATAGTAACTCCACTACCAATGAGGAATTCACTTCGACCAAGATCAACCCAAAAGCATATATTCTTCAATATTTCAATGTTGTAACTACCCTTAGTTCTAAACTCATCATGATTGAAAAATTGTAATCCCCCTACTAATGAGGAATTTGCTCCTACCAAGATAAACTCAAAACCATATATTCTTCAATTTATAAAAAGGTAATGTAACCCTTGCTCATATCATAATTTAGACTCACCCCATGATTGGCACAAAATTTGGTGGTAATGTAATGGTGTAAAATGTTTAGAGTTTTTCTAGGATTGGTAAGTCCTAGTTTATTTAATTATTCATATAAATCCCTGCATTTTGGAAGATTAGAACCAAAATGCATACTAGATTCTTTCAAATCTAAAAAATAACTTGGAGTAGTTTGAAGCATTGTCTTTCATGATCTAAATTTAAATTCACCTTTTGAAATCCTAGGTGTTCAATAAACAAAACTCGTATTAGATTCTTTCAAAGTTGAAAAAATAACTTGGAGTAGTTTGAAGCATTGTCTTTCATTATCTAAATTTAGAGTTAGCTTTTGAAATCCTAGGTGTTGAATATCCCTCCTAAAATTGACTAGACCATCCATTGAAATATGTAGGTTCAAGAATCAGTATAGGGGCTACAAGTTCCTCACTAGGAGAGTCATCAATTATATTGACTTCATGATCAAATTGGGAATGAGCAGAAGATGGAAGTTGCCTTTTTTCTTGATAGTTTGCACTGGAATGCCTATATGATAATTTTTTTTTCCATTAATGGTGATTAAATTTGCGATAATGTATATTTTAATGTTGAGCTTGTAAATCCTAAGTGACTCCCCACATGACCTATATTTATCGAGTTAGCACCAATTAATGATTGGGAAGGTGAACCTACTAATATTCTTGTCCAAACTTAGAAATATTGCATGCAATAGTTGGGGGTTGATAGTTGTAATCATTGTAATCTCTAAAAGTTCTTAAATCTCATCTTATTAGACATTTGAGAGTAAGGAAAAGATTTTAATCCAAGGTAATAGAAGTTTCTAGAGGTTGACAAGGATAATTGTTCCCATCTTTTCAAAATCTTTCTTTCGATGTGAATCCTTGAAACCTAAGGTAGTTTGCAATCGGATATTCGCCCATGTTGGTTGGATTTTTGTCTAGTTGTATGGGTTTCCCACTAGCTTTATCTGCCACCATTAGATTTTTCCCTATTGAACATAGGATAGGATTCCCAAATAGAGCAATTTCACCCCAATAATATATTGTGTTAAGGCCTAGGACATCTAAGTGTCCTTCGGTAGTAATTAATCTTAATGAATGAGATGTATTAGAGTAGAATCATGCTTTCTATATGGACCTTCATATAATACACCCTATTATGAATGACATGCATTAGTAGTACAATGTTGCTTCATATATGTTCATAGATGTGTAATGGAAGCATTTTTGAGATATTTTAAAAGTGTAACACACCCGACCCCCTAATCCTTCTTAGGCCAATGGGATGTCAAAATTTCCTCTTTCTCTCAAAAAAAGGAATTCAAATCTGATTCTCGTAGGATCACGTTCGTCGCAATATTACGCAAGAACATCTCTCAATACTACATTTTCCATGCTCAATCTTGTTCATTCGACCTATTATAACCCTTGAGATGTTTCTGGCTAGGAAATTATGCCAAGGCATCCGTTTACTATGATTGAATTTGATTAATTTGTCTATCCTGAAACAAAGTGTCTTTGTTGTTTTATTTTGGGCCTGTATTACTAGTCTTTAAATATTTAAAGATCAAGATTTGAAGGAAAAATTTCTATGTCTTAGACAATTGAATATTTTAAAGAATGAAAGAAGAAGAGAGAAAAACAATTTTGAATGTAAAATAATGTATCTCTTGATAAATATTATTTTAACTTTCAGACAGAAGAAATAATAATAGAATATGTATCCGAAGCAGAAATAAAATGAACAGAAAATAATGATTCTTCCTTATTCACTAGGTGAAATGAATGAAGTACATGTCTGATTAGTATTCACATTATAACTTAGAAATATGTAACTTTTAAATATATCTTTGCAATTTTTAATTGTAGTTGGTGTACTAAGTTGTCACAGTCATGGAAACAGATACATTCAAAAAGAATCTATCATCATGAACAAAACATCAAAAAAAGGAGTCACATGAACTGATGCATAAAAGTTTGAATCTCTCGAAACTTGCAAAATTGTATTAAAGATCTCATCTCTCAGGCCCAAATAAGCTCCCTTTACATTGAGTTTTTCATATATATTTATACAAAGAAGGTCATAACCAAAATGGTTATTCAATCCCTTTTCCTAGATTTTCAAATACAACAAGATCTTTGACTTCTAGAAAATAGGATTGTTGGAGAAGACAACTCCTAATTTTCTTCATCTGGCTTGGTGAGTCATCTTGTCAACAAATGGATGAGATGATTCCAATTTACATTTGATGTATAACTGAATGGCTTCATACTCCTATATGAAGTATCCAATTCTATGTATTTTTCATACGTAGGGGGATTTGAAAACAAGTTTTTTGTTTGGCAAAGAAAATATAAATCATCTATGAGTATGTCGACAATGGTTTGTCCTCTCTAAATATCAACTATCCCCTGAAATTTATCCTCTCTTCCTCTAGCAATGAATAATTTTTTTTTGTAGTTTTCATATGACAAAATCTTCCCTTTATCATCCCATGTTGAAGGTAACCTCATCTTTACTAAATTCTCAAACTTATTTGTGAAATATTCAATGTTTCTCTTCACCATTATGAATTTATTTTGAGCTTGTTGTATCAGATTCCTTTTTATTTAAATCCTTTCATTTTTCATAACCATTGCAGTTATGTCTTTGACACCTTTGTTTGTTAATGTTTCTCTGCAACTATAATTTATGAATTTGATAATTTGAGTAGCAACTTGAGGTCTAGTTCCTAATTCATAAAATGATTTTTTTATAATGCCATCTGCTTCATCTGTCAATAAAATCTCATCATCTATTATCTTGAAGTAGTCCCAAAGCTTTCCAAATTCACTAATGATTTCATCCCAAATGATGTGTCTGACCCCTATTAGATAGGGTTTTCCTAACAACTTGTTCTTAATTTTCTCCATGTTTGAATAATCTTATCCTTATCTTTGATTTCTTCACCCTGTGTTGAAATTGTTTTCTTCATCTTTTCAATTTAAACTCCCTTCAGATTCAAGTCAATTAATGTTCTTGATAATCCATCTATTGGATCTGTTGAACCAGTGACTTGTGATGAAGAAGATTCTCCTTTCAAAATCTCAATATGTTTTTAATACATTTCTATCTATTCTCCCATATGTATCATCTTTTTTAGAAGTTGTTATTTTTCTGCCTGGATAACTTGTAATTTAGGTGTCTGGACATGTTCAATTCCAGGTATCTTGAGCCTACTTTTTAGTTCATGGATCTTTGTATCTTTGGTTTTCATCAACACTTGCACAAATGTCACATCTTGTGGATTATATCCTAAGTCCATCACCCATTCTTCTAATTCCTCGACTCTCATCTCCCTGGTTCTATTGGCCAATTTCTCAGTTTTAAGCTGGTTTATGAGCTTATCATTTATGACCTACAACTTCTTTATTCCAAGGTTATCTATCATCACATCTCCATTCAACATTTCTGCAGTTTGTTTATGAAAATCCATTTTATCTAGTGGTTGAACTGCATTAAGATCAATAGAAATGTTTGTAACCTTCTTCTTTTCTTTTGTCTCCATGAATGCTATATTCAATATCCCCTTCTCATAATCCACAATTGTTAGCATTCTAGTCTGAGATGTATCATGTTCAAATATTTTAGGGTGATTGTTTTGTTTGATCCTTGCACCCATTTTCTTGATATCCATTAAATGATGAACCTGATCGATTTGCTTTATATGATCTGTACTCCCTGATTTTGTTTCACTTTGACCCTCTGTACTCTTGGGCTTCTCTGATGATGATACTTCCACAATCAAAGCATGTCCTTTGTCCATCAGTGTTATTTCTTCCTGTAATTCTTGATCTTCCTCCTCAATGAGTACCTTTATTTTCTTCCTTTTTCCCGATCTTTCTTCCTCTGTCTTTGAATCCATTAAGGTTGATTCTGCAGTCTTTCTCTTATATATTTTCTCAAACTTCTAAGGTGTCTCTGTGATTGGAGTCTTCAAATATTGTTCAGGAACCTTGTTGTGGATTTGCAAAATACTTTGTACCTTTTCCCAACTGTCCTGGTTTGCTAGCATTTCCAATTATGCTCTTTGTTGATGTTGATAAGGAGTTTGTCCATGCGAGATTCTTTTTGAGGAAATTACAAAACAAGGGTCATATATATATGCTTCTCCTTGTTGAAATCCCATAGTTGACAGAACCTTTGTTGTTACCTACAATGTTGATCTAGTATTGACAATAAAAGGTCCTACCTCCTTTTTCAATTTAAAACTAGCCTTGTATTTTCTTGATACAAAATATATATCATCAGAATTTAATCTTTGCCTGATGTATTCCAGTGCAAAGGTTCTGGAAGTTAAGAAAATAGGTAAAAGAAAAGGTCGAAGTTCAAAACCATATATTATGATTTCAATATAATTCTCAAAGATGTACCAGTCTCCTACTCTCTTATCTGTGCTTAGCTGTAATGATTTTTTGCATTTTGGGAAGATTCTAGGGGAAATTTAATCATGTATGAATTGGTAATCTTTGGACATAAACGGATCAATATACTCTGAGAATCCAACATTCAGAGGATTTTTCCTAATCAATGAAGTCTAATGAATTATTGAAACTGGGTTACTAATCTCATCTTCAATTTTTAATCCAAGATGTGCAAAGTGAACGACTTGAGAAAACAAAAGGAGATGAACAAGGTAGGATTGATATTTGAAATACCTATGAGTTTCAAACTCTGGCAGTTGATGATGAATTTAATCAGCTCATAATTGGGCATAATTGAATTTGGTCAAGGGTTTAACTGCAAATGGACAAATTGACACCATAATCCCTAACACAAAATCATCAACCATAAGGTCATTATCCTTTCCCAAAATTACATAAATCATGGAGATAATTTTTCTTGGAATTTCATGAAACAAGCTAGATTCGATTGAAACATTATCTATAGGGATATCCAAATTCTTGCATAAATAAGACTGTAACAGGACCACTCTGTCCTCAAGTTTTAATTATCTTAAACATTTGGCCAATACAATCTCATTTAATATTTCATTGTTAGGGTTTAATGGCCACCTTAACATTTCAGTGATGGATTGGGGAGTTAGTTCGATGAGTACAGACCCTTCTTTGGAAATTATAGCTCTATTAGAGGGAATGTATCTTGAGGCACACTAAACCAAAAAATCAGGAAAATTATATACTAGGGTCACCATAAATTTTGCTAAGTTGGATTCCCAGGCATGATAATGGTTGACCAAATATCTAAAATTTTGGTTTGTCTACTAGTGTAATTTGAAATAATTAAATGACAAGACTAGATCAAAGATATCCTTGTCTTTATCAAGTAAATCATATTTTTTCAGAAATTAATTTTTTCTTAGTTTTAGTGGGTTGAGAGGATTCCATTTTAAATAACAAGACTAGAAGAACTAAAGGACTTCAAATTACCTGTAGAGAAACCTGGTTGGGAAAGGACTCGAACTGGAATGGAAATGGCAGATGGTGTTGGATTTTTTTTTTAAACCAGATAATCGAATCTTCGTAAATCCAAAATAAACCAACAGTTTCTACCTTTACTCCTTTTTAAATGAAATTGATTATGTGGTGTTTTTTATTGGGGAAAGATTTAATTAAAAGTGAATAAAAATTCATTTTTACCTTTTACTGCCTACTATCGTCATCTGAAACATGTGTCGATATAGCACTGATTGTGGGGGGTCTGGGTATGGTTATACTAACCACAGGCTCGGGGGGCTGTAGTTGGCATCCACACGACACGTCACAACTCCTTTAACCTTAGTTGATTTTCGTGACCCACCTCCCTTTTGTTAAATGTCAGACATGTGGGGGGTGCGATAGATTCTGGATCATTAGTTTAAAAGGTTAGGGGCGTGATTGTCTCTACAAAGAAATATGCGCTTATTAATATAGATTATATGATATAACTATATAAGATCAAATTTTATTAAAGTTTCCACTAAACTTTAATAATCGTTTTATTAACAAAAATTAACACCAAAACTAAATTAAAACTAATCTTTAAATATTTAGTTAAATATTATTTCAAAAATGGTTTCGAAATAATAATAAGGAAAACTAATATAAAACCTTAAATGTCTATTTGAATTATTAGAAATAAACCTAAGTTTTATTTTTATATTTTTTGTGGAAAATTTAAACTATGTTACAACACGACCATAAACTTATGACGGAATCACCCCAAAGGTTCACTACAATGACTAGGGGTTTAACCTTCCCCAATTAGAAGGCTGGAATTACTCATTTCCACCAAATCAATGGTTAGCAATTACTCATACTTTTTCCTTATCAGAATAGCAGGTCATAAGACATGAGTTTCCACCCCAACGATTCCTCTCCGAAAGATCATTTCGATAGACCCGATGGTCCTCGAAATCAGAAATTCAACGGTTTCGATCACATCGACACCTCCAATTAACCAACAGTTACTTCCCTCCTCATCTCCTATCCATCATGTGATCAGGTGGGGTCCTTAGTCGATCTACAACTGAGGTTACATCGCACACCCACCTCATTGATCAATGGCTCTAGTTCTCTTGGAGTCCTTTACCATCGGATTACATCCACTCTGAGTATCGTAGACCACTCCAACTGACACTCCTCTAATGGGATACCTCGATGGATCCAACGATCCACAAATAGTTTCATACAATGGTCAAGGTTCATTCAGAGTCTCACAACTGCATGACAACTATGGGCTCTAGATATTCCTCCTCGGAATGGATCATCATAAATAAAACAAATGTAATCTATCAGAATGACTTTTGATATATCAATGGTTCTTAGGTTCCCTCATCATTGGACTCTCTTTGGGACCATCATTCAGGTCCCTGATGGTCTATCCTTCAATAGACTTATATCCCTTACATTCAACATCAACGGTCCTCATTTCACTGTCTATCCATCTGATAGATCAATAGCCCTCGTTGACTCAGAGTCCCCCCCATCAGAATTCCATTGCAACCTTACACTCGGACACTTTGATGGCCTAACCTTTTGACCAATGGTCGTGATATTTCCTCTCCACTCAAACGATGACTATGAATCATTCTGACTCAAAACATGAGTTTTCTTTAGAATAAGAGTATGATTCAAGACTTAACCGCTCAGGATCTCTTCAAGCCTATTTACTGGGATCTTACCAGATATTCTTGGAATCTCACCTTCACTCTATGTCTAACTAAGGAATTACTACTTCAAAACCTGATTGAAGGTTTTCATCCTACAAACTTTCCATTTCAAGGCATGAGATTTCACTGGGCTAAGGATCCCTAACTACACAGGGACCTTTCCAAGTATCTTGGCACTCTGCTACCATTCTCCCTATGAAGACTTATATCCTGCAAGATTTCCATTCAAGGGACTTAGCAATTTGCAAGGTCACAACCTGTATTTACATTTCTCATTTGGATATTCGTATTTTCCATTATTAATTACTAAAAATAATCATGCATAATCCATTTTACTCAAGAATTTAATCACTTTCAATTTGATACATTCATCTCATAAACAATAAACAATTCATCTTCATCATTAACGTGCATTAGACACAACAAACAATAATAATTATTTGTTCAGTGAAGAATCTCAACCAACTAATTGACTGAGGGAGAAAGCCTTTCCTCCCAACCGTAGGCTATGCTGCATAGGTCCTTTCTACAGCATGCCACCCTCGTGCCAAGCCATAATACCTCCAGGGGACTAACTCAGTTAACTTCCAAAACTGAGGAAATGGTTCAGAAAGGTTACTCTCCTTCACTCCACTAGGAACAACAGAAGTTTCCCTCTTCCCACTAATTTCGGGACCTCCATAGGTTTATTAGGTACCTTCCCAACTGGATTTCCTCTGCATAAGGGATTCATTTCATTGCTACGTAGTTCCTCAATGACCTCCCCTTAATAGTGTCAGTCTATTTCTAGTAAGTACCAAGTCGTAGTCCTATGTTGCTCCAATCGAGATATGGGTCTTCTCTCCTCCCGGGTGACCATTAATCTCTTGGACAAGTTTCATATTTCCCTAAAGGAAAACTTCCCAACTAATCGGTTACTCAAATTTGTGCGCATGATTCTCTCCACTCATCGCACAATCTATTTGTGAATCTGCGACTTATCCAGAATCAGATCTAGGAGCCTGACAGGGCTAAAAAAGGATAAAAAATGAAAGTTCTCAGAATTCGATGAAACCAATGCCATTGTGTCCGTCTCATTCTCCCGATTCCAGCCATATATTTACTTTCTCAAACGGACGTTGTATGCGAGAGTTATCGTACTCTGACCGTTTTCCCAAACAGGCAAAAAGTCAACAGGTCTAGTCAAATGATGACATTAGCATGACATCAATAGTGCTGACATGGCAGAGACAAGTGGCGACAAGTGGTAGTCCAGCAGAAGGTGACTGGTCAGTGACAAGGATCCACCCAGTAATTGACAGGTGGCACTTTATTGACAAATTGTTTGATGCCATGTGGCCTAGTCATGGGCTGCCATGTGGCACCATGGGATTGGTCAATGGGTTCATATGGAAAAATGTTATGGAGCTC
>CBVK0100964213.1:0-10303 GCA_900067695.1 Picea abies | reverse complement strand
CGATATTGATTAAAACCTAATCTGGAAATCTTCAATTGCAGATCCATTTTAAAGGAATGGATGGCCTTGGTGGTCCAATATACGCAGGCACAGGATGCATCCACCGCAGGGATGCCTTATGCGGAAGTCTACATGCCTCTAAATCGGTTAAAGACTACTCCACTTCTAAAGCCCGAGCAATTCCATCGAAGATGCTGAACGATGCAGGGGAGCTTGCCAAGTGCACCTATGAGAAGAACACCCTGTGGGGCAAAGAGGCAATTCCAGCTCCAGCTTTAGTTTTCATTCCGTTATATTATATACATATCAAATACGTTTTGTTGAAACTAAAGTTTATATATTGCAGGTTGGGATACTTTATGGCTGTGCTGTGGAAGATGGATTGACAGGCTTTGTTATACATTGCAGAGGATGGAAATCTAGTTACTGCAGTCCAAGGCGAAAAGCCTTTTTGGGTCGCGCCCCTTCGAACTTGAATGACACACTCATTCAAATCAAAAGGTGGACTGCCGGATATCTGGAGTTTTTTTTAAGTCCGTTTTGCCCATATGTTTATGGAATTCAACGGACAAGTATAGCCCAGAGAAGTTTTGCCCATATGTTTATGGAATTCAACGGACAAGTATAGCCCAGAGAATGTGTTACGGTTTCTACTGTCTAATGGCTCCGCCTTCTTTATACATGCTTTGCTACGGTTTAGTTCCTGCCCTCTTCATGCTCAATGGTCTATCATTATTTCCCAAGGTATTGTTTTTGATCAATTTCTTCTCTTCTACATCCCCAACCAAGACCAAATCAAATAACACATCATTTGGGAATTCTTTCTTTCCATCTGATGATTATATATGTATGTTGCCAATGTGCAGGCTTCAAATCCATGGTTCATTCTCTTTGCATCGTTATCAATATTTGCATATGGGTACAGTCTGATTGAGTTCGTGTGGATCGGTGCTTCGTTTAAAAGTTGGTGGAATGAACAGAGGATGTGGATGATATTTGGTGTGTCATCCTGTCTCTTTGGTCTACTCCAAGTTGCCTGCAAGATAATTGGCCTGTCTGAGACAGGCTTCGAGGTGACGAGCAAAGTAGTGGACAGAGAAGCAGCCGAAAGATACGAGGCAGAAATTTTTGAGTTTGGTGTGGCGTCTCCTCTGTTTATTCCACCAGCAACTTTGGCACTAATAAATTTGATATCGTTGGTGGGTGGATTAGCACGAATTCTGCGAGAAGGGTATTCGACTTTTGACAGTATGATTTTGCAGTTACTTTTGTGCAGCTTTATAGTGATAATTAGTTATCCTATATTGGAGGCCATGTTTATAAGGAAGGACAATGGGAGAATACCTACTTCCCTTACTGTCGTCTGTATTTCTATTGCTGTTTCTGCTTGCTATATCGCTTCTACATTCCAGCTAAAGATTCTTTTGCTAAATGTAGTTAAGCCCATGCATTACTTTCCTCCGCTTCTTTACTTCTGAGTAAATCTTGAATAATAAGACTCCATCACCATATAAGTAAAAAGGTGATAGTTCATCGACCAAATTACTTTGTAGAAAAGGTGTGAGGTACTAAATGGTTTTAGTGATGTAATTCAACGGTGTGAGGTATTAAATGGTTTTAGTGATGTGATTCAACGGTTACTTTTGCTCAAGGGGCAAGATGTTTATTTTATTTTACTTTATTATAACGAAGATGACAAGATCTTAAAAAAAAACAGGATGAGAAATACCTCTGGAAAAATATTTAAATGATTTATTTCACTGTTATATGATTTATTATTCCCTCCATGCCGCGGGAATGCAGTATGAAAAGTTCTTGAATTCCGATGAAAATCACTCGCAAATGAATTTTGATGTAATTTGAATTATTTAAAAAAATTTATGTTGAATTTAGATGTTGTAGATAATTATTTGAGTGTAATAATATATGGTTTTGGCTAAATGTTTTTTTTTTTTGGTGTTTTTGACTGGAATATCATTTAAATTTGGACAAAATCTTTAATTTTTGTTGTTTAAATTGTATTTTTGAATGTATAAATGGATGATTCAGTCTACTAAAAAACCTTTAAAACACTCACATTATACAAATTTAGCCACTAAAATCTTCAAATCCAACCATTCCTCAACCTTTAGACTATTCTATAATGAATTATTTAATTTTAAATAAATAATTTAAATTTATTAAATATTAAGAGAGATGAAAAGAAGTGTAATTTTTTTTCCAAAATTTATATTTCAAAGGATTTGAACTCTTAGTATATCTTGAGTTTTTGAACACTTAGTACATTTTGAGTTATAATGAATTTAGATAGAGTTTAATAGTGGATAAACATATTAAATGACTATTCTTATGTATATGTTTTAAATGTATTTGAGCATTTGAAAGTTACTAATTATCATTTATAATTTGAAGTTTGAAGTATTATTAAGAAGGTCACTTTAAAAGATATGCAAGGATGAAGATGAACAGTAATAAAATAACAATGTTCCATGATTAAAAAAAAGTGAATAATAAGAAGGAAATAAGATGTTTATAATAAATAACACATAAATTAAGTAATAATCAATCTTAATATGTCATCTTTAGATTTTATTTTGTCCACAATTAATAGTTTTTCCATCTTTTCATATAAATCATATGAAAAAGACACTTGATTTTGAAAACCATTCAAATCTTTAATTTGAAGTACACACTTAGTAACTTTCCCATCTTTTCATATAAATTTAAAGAAACTTGATTTTGAAAACCATTCAAATCTTTAATTTGAGGTACACACTTAGTAGCTTTCCCATCTTTTCATATAAATATAAAAAAACTTGATGTTGAAAACCATTTAAATCTTTAATTTGAGATACATACTTAGTAGCTTTCCCATCTTTTCATATAAATATAAAAAAACTTGATTTTGAAAACCATTTAAATCTTTAATTTGAGGTACTGCAATGAAGGTGATACCATGTCTCTTTTGCTTTCCATTATTAATAGTTGTTTTCTTTAATCTTATATGTTCTTCACAAATCTAAACTTATATTTTATTATATGATTTTGGTTTTAAATAATTACTTATTTTATTAAAACAAAAAAAATTACATTGAAGTTTAAAATGCTTTCAAGTTTTATAATAATTACAATTTGTAATGGAGTAATCATAATTGCCAAAAAAAAAATATCTAAATTAATGAATTACAATTCTCTCTACTATAAAAATTCAAGAATTACAATTCCCACTACCACTAGCAAATTAAGTAGGTAACTTACAATGTAACTCTAAAATTTGAAGGGATATTTTTATTTGGGGAGGGTTTTGTGCAGTTAGGGTATTCCACAGTTAGGGTTTTGGTTTCCAATGGATGTAGAATTATAGTGACAGTGCACTTGGGCGTACGTCCACATGGAAATTGATGGGTGTTCATGGCAGTGAGAGGGGGGAAGTCCAACTAGTGCACTATTCTGATAACACTTTGTCTGGAGTTGATATATTCTTACGTCAGGATGAAATACTTTCTTTGTACTTCGAGGTTGTGCAGGCACCTCTGTGAGAAGGCTCTACCAAGGATTTCAATATTTTGGGGGGAGTGGGGGTTCAATCTCCTAAGAGTTCTTAGGCTTTTGGTACTTCTGAGATTCCATTAACTAGTTGCACTTTGTGTCCTGGTGCTCTTCAGACTGGTGCGCAATAGATTTCCTCCCCATTGTCTGGATCAAGCTTCATTGGTGCTGTTTTAGGGTTAGCAGAACTTAAAGGTCTTGATTTGATTGTCAAATCATCACCGGAGCCTCGTCGACATAAGAAGAAAAAAATCAAATCTCACGGGAATGCTATATCGTTGGTTATGGGGAAAGATATAGAGTTAGATCAATTTGGTAATTTGGTCGGGAAGACGATTGCAGGAAGGTTTGTCGGCCGTCGTGTGGGTATGGCACATATGTTCAACTGGATGCAGGATTACTGGGCTGAGTTTTTGGGGTATACTCCTCTTGGGAACAACCTATCTCAAGAATCGCTATGGTTTATATTTCACAACGAGGAGGAAGTAAAGAAAATATTGGCACATCGATGGTTTTTGGATGGTAGTGTATTGTTCCTTAAACCCTGGCACCCTCTATTCGATGCTGGTTTTGAGCAAGACTCAAGTGTGTCGATTTGGGTCAAGTTACCTACCTTTCCCTTGGAGCTGTGGAATGAGTCCATATTTAAGGTCATTGGTAATGCCATTTGTTCTTTCATTACTGGGGTTCTGTCTTATTTGGATAGCTCATTGAGGACTGTTGCACCAGTATCAGTGGACATTGATGCTAGAAAAGGGATTTTTTATTCCATTTCCATAGTCTGTGGTGAGCAGACTTATGCACAAACTTTGGAATACATGAATGTGCCTTTCAGATGTGTAAGATGTCATGAAGTGGGTCATGTGTTGAATTATTTTTCAAAGCCAGGTTTTAAATGTCAGCGTAGAGCTACGACTCTTGGTGATCAAAATCCAAAGGTTGTGGATTGTGCAAGGCTTGGTCCAGTCTCAGTGGCGGTTACTTCCATGGACCGGGTCAATCCCGGGACTGTGAAAGAGAAGCCTGAGCCAAAAAATATAAAATCTCTGCACATTTCGGGGGCTTGTTTCGAATATTTAGTGAGTATTGGGGTTCAAGATGGTAATACGATTCAATTTGGTGATATTTCCACGTCAGTTAATGACATAGATTTGGGAGACTATGAAGGTCTGGGCAATCATCCTGTCACTATTGAAGATATGGAGCTATCTGCGTCTCATTGGGTCCGTCTCGGTTCATTGTGGGAGTCTATTGCTCGACTAACCGAGCTTGCGGGTAAGGTTGCCTATCCTTTGCTCGATCGCGAAACTAAAAATTTTGGTGGGTTTGCGACAAGGCTCTTCCTTTGGTTTTTGACTAGTGTGCCCTCACTGGCCAGGTTTTGGGGAGGGATTTGTTGGTTTTGGTCTTGTGAATGATGAACTTGGGAAAAAATTCATGTTGCTAGGTCTTTGTCTTCTTGATCGAGCCATAATAAGCTTTCCTCCTCCCATTCTTCTTCCTCTGGTTGGGAGTCATATATTCTTAGGCCAAGGCCCTCTCCTCGAAGTTATGGGGGTTTAGGATTTGACCTCCCTAAGGATTGGGGCCCTAATATAGCACCTATATAGCACAAGAGAAATCCTCGAGAGATCTCGTAGGGTCGTCAACGTGTTATTTCTAGGGTTTTTAGAGCTTTGAAAAGCCCCAAACAGGTTCCCCCATGAAAGATATCTATGTTAATGTCTGTGGTGTGCGGGGGATTTCCAAAAAATCCGCCCTTAAACGACTGGTGGAGTTGGAGAGGCCATACCTTGTACTACTACAGGAGACCTGCGGAGCTTGTGATCCTTTGATTTGTGAGTTGAATACAATATTGAGAGGTTGGAAATTTGTCGGGTTAGACTCTTTTGGCTGTTCAGGAGGTTTAATCTCCAGTTTTTTTTAGTTCTTTAATGTTAAACAATCCTTATGTAGTGTCTTCAGGTCTTCTAATGGAGGTGCATAATCGAGAATTGGATTTGAACCTTTCCATTTTGAACATTTACAGGCCATATGTGGGTAAAGAGGTGTTTTTGAGGTGTCTCTTCTCAATGTCATGTATGAAATAGGAGAATTTAAAGGAGACCTGGGGAGCTTGTGATCCTTTGATTTGTGAGTTGAATACAATATTGAGAGGTTGGAAATTTGTCGGATTAGACTCTTTTGGCAGTTAAGGAGGTTTAATCTCTAGTTTTTTTCAATTCTTTGATGTTAAACAATCCTTATGTAGTGTCTTCAGGTCTTCTAATGGAGGTGTATAGTCGAGAATTGGATTTGAACCTTTCCATTTTGAATATTTACAGGCCATATGTGGGTAAATAAGTGTTTTTGAGGTGTCTCTTCTCAATGTCATGTATGAAATAGGAGAATTTATTGATAGGGAGTAATATGAACTTCTTCATTTGCAGAGGTGAAATCTGGGGATCCACTACTTGTGAAGATCCTTTTTTGAGCTTCTTTGTTGACAATTTTGACAGAATGGGATGGGTCAACTTGGAGCCCATTGAGCCTGCTCCCACTTGGTCCAATAATCATTCGGGTTCGAATTATGTTGTTAAGTGCTTGGACCGATTTCTTTCCCACAAGTCTCTAATCTAGATGGTAGATCAATGTCAGTCATAGAGGAAAGATTTGATTTTCAGATAGTTTTCCCATATTTCTAGAATTTGGAAGGGGGATTGAGGTCGGGTGGTCCTTTCAAATATAATTCACATTGGAGCAAAGAGGATTTTTTCCTAGCCTAGTGGTGGAGGAGGATGAAAAGGAGGATTTGCTTCTACAAGTTTCATCCAAAGAACTATTAGCAATAATTAAATCCTTCAACAAGGCCAAAATCCGAGGTCCAAATGGTTGGACTCTTGAATTCTTTGGGGACTTCTTTAATATCATTAGGGGTTAATTACTCAAGGTGGTGGAGCACGTTAGGTATTCTTTGGGGACTTCTTTAAGATCATTAGGGGTGACTTACTGAGGGTGGTGGAGTAGGTTAGGCAGTCGGGGTGGATGTATGGAAGCTTTAATTCTACGTTCATTTCTTTGATTCCAGAGATTGATGTGCCTAGGATTTCTAATGATTTTCAACTGATTTCCCTTTGTAACTATTTATATAATATTATAGTAAAGGTCATCGGTATTAAGATAAAACCATTTTTACTAGAGTAATATCTAAAATTCTCTAAAATTCTCCATCCTTCACCTGAGTAATAAATGCAACATCACCTATCTTATCTATGCAATTAATATGCCTATCCATTTCTTTGTTTTAGTCAAACAAGCAATGAGGGAAAAGTTACATCATTCAACACTCCTCCTTAATTTCGACCATTAAAAAAATCAGCACAAACAATGCCTAAGTGTTGTCTCTGAAATTCAAAATTATTTCTTCCCAATGGTTTGGTGAAGATATCTACTAATTGTTCTTTCGAACCACAAAAATGTAGTATGATTCTACCATCGTTGAAAAGCTCATAGAGGAAATGATAGTGAGTGTCAATGTGTTTACTCTTACGGTGAAACGCATGATTCTTAGATAATGCAATTGCTGAACTATTATCACAAAATATAGGAGTTGGATCCTTATCTTCATGTGCAAGATCGCTAAGGATCCTTCTCAACCACACTGCATGACAAGCTACTGGCGTTCCTTTGACACAAACTTCTTCTGCTGAAGAAATTGTGACGATGGGTTATTTCTCTGAAGCCCATGAAATCAAACCTGTACACAATAGAAATGTGTACCTTGAATTACTCTTCATATCATCAATGCTACCTGCAAAATCACTATCTGTATATCCAATAAGTGAATCATCTTCTGAATTGGAATACCAAATTTCGTAATCTATTGTACCTGCAATATACCTCAGAATTTGTTTTCCAACTTTCTAATGAAAGATTTTAGGATATTCCATAAATCTCGAAATTAAGCTCACTTCATACATAATATATGGCCTTGTAGTTGTAAGGTACATAAGGCTGCCTACAAGCCTCTTATACAGAGTATAATCAATTTGTGTTCCTTCATCTTGCTTACTTAGCTTTGTGCCTGTTAAAATTGGTGTATCTGCTGGCTTGCATTTGTTCATTTTGAACTTTTTCAAAATATCTGTGGCATATTTTCGTTGACAAATAAAAATTCCTTTTTCAGATTGTTCAATAAGACCGAGATTAGTCATCTCAAATTCACTTTGCATGACTGGTTTGAATTCATTCAAAAACAAATTTCATGTATAAATCGTGTCATCAACATAGAGACAAACTATTAAAATATTAGCTTTCTGATTTCTTTTGTTGTAAAGTGTGGGTTCATTATTGCTCATGTTGAACCCATTGTTGAGAAAATAGGAATCAATGTGACTGTAATAAGGTCTTGGAGCTTGATTCAAACCATACAGTTTTTTCTTCAATCTATACACCTTGTACTATTTACCTTTAATCTAAAATCTCGGTGGTTGTTCCACATAAACTTCTTCCTATAAAATCCCATTTAGAAAGGTTGATTTAACGTCCATTTGATAGACTTGACATTTATTTTGAGCTGCAACTGCCAAAACTTCTCTGACAGTATCTAAGCATGCCATTGGAGAAAATGTTTCTCCATAGTTAATAATGGGTTGTTGAGCAAACCCTTTTGCTACACGCCTTGAATTTTTCTTTTCTACTTTTCCTTTCTCATTGAATTTTTTCTTATACACCCATTTAACTCCAATGTTGGTTTTACCTGTACATAGATCAACAAGATCTCATGTGTCGTTTCTTTCAATTGCTTCAATTTCTTCAATCATTGCATCAACCTATTTTTCTTCTTTGACCGCTTCTTCAAAGTATACGAGTTTATAGGATAACATAGAAAAGTGTGCTTGTTGATCCATGTCATCATTCTACTCATAAATTTCTCTCAAGCTTCTTGTTTTCTGGTTCCTCAATTTTTCTATAGTGGGATCTAAATCATTGTTGAAAGAAGAAGATGGACTATGCTCTGTTTGTTCTCCTTGGTCTTGTACTTGCAATCTTGGAAGTCTTGGTGGAGAAGCTTGTTGTCCTGTAGCTTCCACCTGCTTATCTTCTTGTATAGAAGGAATATGATCTACAATCATTTCACTTGTTTGGTTATCTCAAGATTTATATTCTTGGAATTTCACATGTCTGCTTACTATCAGCTTCTTGGTAATAGGATTATACAACCTTATTGAGATCATTTCGTGTTTCCTTGTTTTCTTTCCACATTCTATCTTCCCAACATTTTTTTTTTCATTTCTTTTCCCTCTTCTACACCTCCCCTTATTTCCCTTTTTTTTGTCCTTTCTTCTCTCCCTTTCTGGTTACTATACTTAGTCATATTCCAGTGATTGATGGGTTGGCGGACTTTCATCTCCATCCACTTTCTCATGTCATAAGTCTGCTACTACACTTAGCCATTTTTCAATTGCGCAGGTTTGTGGGTTCAATCCCTCATCCTCCAAGTTCTTTGGCCTTCACTTTGCACCCCAAGTTCCATGATTTACATTTTAACCATCAATTTTTTTGTGGGTGCCGAGCTCCAAATTATTTTCTTCTTTTTGCATGCTAGTCCGACCAAATGCCTTTCTACACTTAGTATATTTTTAATCATCCATAACCACGTGTTCGTTAGTTCCTGGGTTGGGGGGTTCATGAAAAGTTTCATATTCAAACTCTCTCTCATCCATCCCCGCCATTTTGTTGCTTTTCCCAATACACATTAAGTGTTGTTTAATACTAACAATCGTTCTGTAGACTCCGAAAATAACGTCATTAATGGCGAAATGATTGAAGAATTACTCATTAAATTTCATTAAATCTTCATTTTCTAAGGGATTAAATTATCATTATCTCTTCGAAAAGATTTATTTGAGGTTATTATATAACTGAAGAAATAGTCCCATGAGCCTATGGTAGCATCAACTAGACAACAATTTTATGGTGATACTATGAATATCTTTGGTCATGAAGACCAGAACTTCAAGTGGTCAAGAGCATATTCATATTATTCCTCTCCTTTTGCACAAAAACATGTAATGTGGGGATATGGAATCGCTCATTCTGGGTGTGTTCCGAAGGTTTTTGATTGTAAATAAGTTGTTGCATGGTGTGTGGACAAGTATGTTCCAAGTCAAAGAATTATACAACTCCAGGATCATTCTCTGATTTCTCTTTCACCTAAAGTTTTTTGCAATATGTTAAAGCTACTAGAGTTGACTCTTACTTTCAAAGGTGAAGATTGCAGATAATTCTTGAAGAAACATAACAATGGGTTTGACCTCCTACCGACATATTTGGAGAATCTTACATCTATCCAAGTAGACATAACCAAAATCTAGGTTGAGTCTTTAAAAAACCCTTATCAAGAAATTGCATGGCTATTTACCAGGTCGACAGGTCGGTAAAGCATTGCTTCTATCTCTCACATGATTTTATATATTTTGTATTTTACAGTGCAAGAACAAGCCATTTTTTATTGTGGAAAACTCATTTCTATCAAAATCTTGTCCTAGTTATCACACTATAAAAAGGGGCCGGAAATTATTTATGGCCTCTTATATGATATTTTCTATTGTGCATTGTTGTCAATTCCCAAACTTAACCATAATTAAGAGGGTGAATTGCAAAATAGATCCAGTTACCTTTTGGCATATTTTTAGAGAAAAAAGGAACAATAGAACAAATGGAGTGTTAGAAAAGTGGGTGTGCTCGTTTAACCATAGACAATATAGCAATA
>CBVK0100964212.1:0-10303 GCA_900067695.1 Picea abies | reverse complement strand
CTGAGTATCTTAATCTTTCTTTCAGAAAGATTCTCTATCAAGGCTTTGAATTCCTTGAATTTACTGAATACTTCATCTTTAGATTTTAAGAAATATATCCAGGTCTTACGAGAATAGTCATCAATAAATGATACATAGTATACATACCCGCTAATGGAGGATGATGGCATTGGGCCACACGCGTCTAAATGAATGAGTTACAATACTCCTTCTACTTTGTTGTCCCTCTTTGGAAAAGGGTTCTTGATGTTCTTCCCTTGCGCACATCCATTGCATATGCCTTCTTGATCGACCTTGAGTTATGGTAAACCTGTGACAGCTTTGCATATGTATGGTAGTGCCTTGTAGTTGATGTGGGCCAATCTTCTATGCCAAAGTTCACATGATTTTTCGATGGCATGGGTCATGGCAGTTTCTAGGTGACCCTTCAGCTTATATAAGCCATTTTATTCACTTCTCATGACGATTGCTTTATTTAAGGTTTCTCCTTTAGCCCACATAAGAAATTCTCCATCTATGAAGGCAACTCTATAGCCTTTCTTGTCTAAAGCTGATATGGAGAGTAAGTTCTTCTTTAAGTCCGGTACATAGAGTACGTCCTTCATTGTTATTGAGTTTTATGAATCTAGCTTGTAGTTTGATTCTGCTACTCCCTTGATGGGATATTGATAATCATCTCCAAGAGTTACTTTCTAAGAAAACTTCTTTTCTGAAATACAAGAGAGTTTTTTCTTACCCGTCATATGTTTTGATGCACTGCTATCAATGAGCCATGTGTCCTCTCCAGGTGATACAGATCCTGAGAGAGTTGAGATCAAGACATGGTCCTTAATCATCTTCATAGGTGGTTCTTCATCTTCGGCTATGTGAGCATGTTTCCTTTTGTGCTTCCTCTTGTATTCTTCTCTTCTGACTGGACAATTATTCGCCTTGTGTCCCATCTTATCACAATGATAGCATTGTATAGATGAGAGATCTCGTCCCTTGCGTTGTCCTTTCTTCTAAAAATTTCTTGAATGAGATTCTTGGTTGTTGAATTTGTTTGATGGTTGCGGTTCTCTATGAGATTCCCTTTTGAAGTAGGGTTTCTTCCTTCCTCCTTTTGTATGAGTAGCTAGGGCTTGATCATCGTCCCTTGCTAGTAGTGCTTCACGGTTGGCTACCCTTGTCTCTTCTTGAATGCATTCTTCCCATAGGCTCTCAAACTGTAGTTTCTCCTTTCTGCCACATACTGACTGGATGAAAGCATCCCAAGGTCTTGCGAGACCATTTAGGGTTGTTATTACGAATTCGTCTTCGTCGATGGTGTCTCCAATCGCTTTTAACTATTCTTTAATTTCTAAGATTCGGGAGAAATATTCTTGAATCATTTCTCCTTTCTGCATCTTGGTATTCTTCAATTGAGATCTTAGATTCATCTTTCGATTGATGTTCTTTCCTTCATATAGTTTGCTTAGAGCGTCAAACATCTCCTTCGGATTTTTCTTGGACGATACATATGGGATTAGGTGGTCTTTGATTGAATCTGCAATGATTCTTTGAGCCCTGATTGAGTCCTTCTGATGCTTTGCTTTCTCTACGGCATCTTCAGGTTCCTCCACTTCTTCTTTGATGAATTTTGCTAGGTCATTCTCTCCAAGGATCAGACCGATCCTATACTTCTAGGCAAGGAAGTTGTCTATTCCTTCTAGTTTTTCAACAAGCTTTGTGCTTCCAGACATCTTGTACTTGAGTCTACAAAAATGACTAAAAATTTAAAATGCTTAAAATCAAATTTTGACCTTACCAGCGGGTGCGCTTGGCTGAGGCGAGTAGCCTGGTGTCCTTCGATCTGAGAAAATCCAATTTTTACCCCTTCAAATCTGATCTTCGGATTTCTGGACTCGTGCTTCTAGTACTTCTGGTACTCTGGTACTTCTGGTACTGGTTTTTTGGTACTTCTGGTACTTTTGTGAAACTAGGGTTTCACTTTGCGGAAGATCCAGCCACTGATCCTTGGGGGAGGGTGCAACTTTCTAGGTGGTTAGGGAGCTGAAAAGATTCACTTTTGCAAAACCCTAATTTTTGGGTACGGTAACAGTGACGTTTTTCCTCTTGCAAAATATGCTTCCTTCAGGTTGGCTCTGATACCATGTTAATATTTATGTCATTATTATAGTTTTTTGCATTTCAATAGATAAGAGCATCATAAGAACAAGATCACTGAGAAATATACATTCACAAGAGACACATCATTTATCCTGGGAAACCCTCTAGGGGAAGAAAACCCAGCAAAAACTTCCTTATCATAAATTGCTAATACAATGTTCAAGAGATAACTCAAACCAATACAGATAGTCCTCTCCAAGAGATGTGCCACTCTTCTTCTCCTCTCTCCAACTGGTAATTGCATATTGCCTCATAAGAGAATGAGCAAGTGAGTTGTTTGATAAAGTGAGGCACTAGCCTCCTATATATACAAGACTGGAACGTGTGAAAGGGTTTCACTGGCAGGGTCGACCTCTCACTCTGGATGGGTAAACCCACCTTTAATTTAATTATGGGTCTCAATAATAACTGCTAGGGCCGACTTCTTATTCTGCCTATTACAATTGTCCGATGACGAATCCACAAAAGGGGATTTGGTCCTAATACAATTACCGACATGATTAATCCACAATGGGGATTAATCCAATGAATAAAATACCAATAATAATAAGAATACTCTTCACAATTACATTATTTCAACAATTTGAACACACACTCAGCTCACTCATATAGTGCACAAGTTTTGAAGGAAGCTACAGTTGTCGGTTGGCGGAAGAAGGAAGAGAGAGAGGCGTGTTGCTCAATGTTGGATATTCTCTATTGTCTGGTTCATTATCTTGGCATTGTATTGGCTATCTATATTAAGGAAGTTTTGCTAGGTTTTCTTCCCCTTGAGGGTTTCCCAGGATAAATGCTTGTGTACTCTTGTGATTGTGTTTCTCTCAGTGATCATGTCTATGCTATTGTTATCTATTAAATTGAAAGTAACCTAATAATAGCAGAAAATTTAACATGGTATCAGAGCTAAGCTGAAGAGAGCATCTTTCACAGGAAAAAGAAAAAAACATCATTGTTGTCGTACATGAAAATTAGGGTTTTTTATTGAAGAAAGTTTTCAGCCCCAAATCCATCTAGAAAGGTGTGCCCTACCTAAAGGAACATTTTGGCATCTTCAGCGCACATTTTCAGTGGCTAGATCTCCCGGAAAGTGAAACCCTAGTTTTCACAAAGTACCAGAAGTACCAAAAAACCAGAAGCAACCAATCCAGAAATCCGCAAATCAAGTTTGAAGGGGTAAAATTTGGATTTTCAAAAATCTGACTGTACCAGCATACTCGCCTCAGTCCAATGCATCTTTTGGTGAGTTCAGTTTTCAGATCCAAGAAATTTGATTTTTTTATTATTTATATAGCCCGAAGGGCTAGGGTTTCTACTGCAAGAAACAATGGCTACCATCATGAGGGTAGAAGATAGGCTGGAAGGATCTAGAAACTTCATATCTTGGAAACATAGGTTGTAGATGATTCTAGACAAGAATGATCTCCTAGAACATGTTACAGTAGGTGTACCAGAACCAGATGAAGTAGAGAAAAAGACCAAGCATAAGAAGAATGAAAAGAAAGCAAAGAGAATCGTGTCAGATTCAGTAAATGATCATTTGATCCCTCATTTATCCAAACTACAGACATCAAGGCAAATATATGAAACACTCAGTAGGTTATATGAAAGCAAAGACATCAACCGAAATATTACCTTAAGAAATCAGCTTCGTAATATGAAGATGGAAAACTCAAAATCTGTCAAATCCTACCTTATGAGAGTTTCTCAGATCAGAGATCATCTTCCAGCTATTGGAGATGTCATTAGTGACAAGGAGCTTGTAACCACAACCCTAAATGGGTTTCCAACATTTTCGATTCCTTTTGTACAAGGAGTGTGTGCAAGAAGCAAGTTACCCAAGTTTGATAAGTTATGGGAAGATTGCACACACAAAGAATCTAGACTTGCAGACCAATAGAAGAGATTAATTGTTGACAAAGAGGAAGCTCTTACAGTTCAAAAGAACAAAAGAAGTTCCTTCAGAAGGAACAATAAAGAAGCTAACTCTGTAAGAGTTCCAAACAAGAAGAAAGATGTTTCAAAGATCAGATGCTACAACTGTCAAAAGTTGGGACACTTTTCCTATGATTGTCCTCAAGGAAAAGGGAAAATAAAGCATCAAGCACATGTGGCAAAGGAAGAGAAATCTCCTCCCTCAAAGAAAGCTTTAGCAGAAATTAAGGATTATGCACTTTAAGTTGAAGATAGTTGATTTGAAGAAAGATAGCAAATGGTGGAGTCTCTGGAGCCTCCCCACACAAAAACAAAAGATAAGTATTCATGTTTATTTCCAGTATCTTGTTTACTTCAATACTTTATCATTACAAGTTAGTTTTTTTTTTTAGAATGTTAATTAACCTCACTTATTTCAGTGTCTATGCAGAATTATGAAGGAAGCATCAAAGAAGAGCATGAAGAAAGAGATAACATATTTATTTCATGTATGATCACTCATGAGAGTGATAAAGAAAGCATATTGTAAGTAAGTTTACAAGTCTCAGAAGAAAGAACTTATGCCGTGAATTGCAGAAGTTAGACAACATGACAATGACGTATGATATGGTGACAGTCACTAAAGACCAGACAATATCTAATATTCATATAGGAGCAGGAGGCTCCTAAAGATGCAGAACAAAAATATTCAAGATGAAGAAAAAGATGGATACTCAGATATAGTGGATGAGATGCAGGTAACTATAGGTTGCTCCAGTACCGTTCTTATAGATGCAAAGGGAGCAGGTTGATCCAGTATGAAGACAGAAAGAAATAAATATTCGAACTCAAGAAGGCACCCAGGATATTACAGAAGAAAACTTCAAGGATGATGACTAGAAGCTATTAGCTTGCTGCAAGAGGGAGCCATGTCTCTGAGTTCGAAATGGAGGATCGTGATTTGGTGCAATTAGAAAAGCAGATGGATGGTGCCCAGATATTTTGATCAAGATGAAAGCTATCAAGTAGATGGATGGTGCCCAGCAGATGGGTAGCATGGTATTATACCATTGAAATATTTTGGACCATAAGAGATTATTTTAGATCCCATAGCTAGACCTTTGTAGAGAAGGAATGAGCAATCCCATAGGTAGACCTTCGTAAAGAAGGAAGAGACCTTCGTAGAGAAGGGGAATGAGAAATTTGCCAAGGTTGGCCTCTGTCCAAGTGTTGATTTTTGGATACTCTAGGGACATGCTAGAATACCCTCGTAGAGAGAGGTGTGACCACCCTCGTAGAGAGGAATGTGGATGTTTCTCCAAGGGACAGCGGGCAGATACTCTCCTCTAGCCAAAAATTGAGTGGCCTGGAACACAAACCTTGACCATGTGGAATGGTTAGTTGGCTATTAAGGTTTGTGTTGTGATCCTACGTGGATCATGGAAAGGGAGTCTAGTCTTGCCCAAGCTAGCATCTTAGCTTCTCTAGTTCATGTGGGATGACTAGGAGTGAAGCTATGGTAGTAGTCCTCCCCAGTGGATGGATGAGATAGATGACTACAAGAGAAGGGAGAACATAAAAGGAATGGAAAAACTCATAGGACATCTTCTGTGTGAAGATAAGATATCTTCTGTGTGAAGATAAGAAAGAGTATCTTCTACGTGAAGATAAAGAGAACAAAACTTCTGATGATTTATAGATATGCAGTCAGTGATCATGATGCCAGATGACCAAGTGGAAGATATTGATGCCTCTTGTTAACCAGTCGATGATGCTATCTAGTCGATGATGTTGCCCAGTTGATGATGCTATCTAGTGGATGTCGCTACCTAGTTGATGTTGACATCCGGTGACCTGTCAAAAGATAAAGAATATCCTTCTTGTTAAGAGGGAGTGTTAAAATATTGTGTAATTGTAAAGAATATTCTTATCCCCTTTTGTGGATAAAGATAAAATATGTTTATTATTGATTAGATCAATCCCCTTTTGTGGATTGATCATGTCAGTCATTGTAATTGACCAAATCCCCTTTTTTGGATTGGTCAAACCCTAATTGTAATAGGTTAAATAAGAAGTCGGCCCCAGTATATATTAAAGAGGCCCTAGAATATATTAAAGGTGGTTATAACCACCTAGAAGAAGAAGTCGGCCCTGCCAGTGAAGAGACACTTCCACACATGCCAGAATTGTATAAATAAGAGAGGCCAGTGCCTCATTTGAACACACACTCAACTCACTCATCTAGTGCGCAAGTTTTTAAGGAAGCTACAGTTGTCGGTTGCCGGAAGAAGGAAGAGAAAGAGGCATGTTGCTCAATGTCGAATATTCTCTATTGTCTGGTTCATTATCTTGGCATTGTATTGGCGATCTATATTAAGGAAGTTTTGTTGGGTTTTCTTCCCCTTGAGGGTATCCCAGGATAAATGCTTCTGTACTCTTGTGATTTTGTTTCTCTCAGTGATCCTGTCAATGCTATTGTTATCTAGTAAATTGAAAGTAACCTAATAATAGCAGAAACTTTAGAAATATTGAGTGTTATAGAAATATGCTTCCATCTTATCTTGGAAATCATAACTGATTCCAAGCTGAAGAAGAACCTTGAGGTGCTCAATCTATCTACTGCACTCCCTGCTCAATCAAAATATGTGTTTTTGCAGCCTCACTTATTCACCTAAGACGAACCATATCCAATTGTACCATGCTTCGCTGCCACCCACTGGAACTTCCTTGGCTTCAACCAAATAATGCATTAGGGTGCTCACTGCAAGGAAAATATCTGGCCTGACATTAACTAGATACATCAAGGATCCAATCAACTGTCTGTACATCGTTGGATCCACCAAATTTGAATCTAAAGTATAATCACTTAACTTCTTCAAATTTGTCTCCATAGGTGTAACCATGGACTTGCAGTCCATCATATCAAATCTCATTAGTATCCCCTGACTGAGGAATATCTCACCTGATCTCTATCACACCTCCAATCCCATAGTACATCTGGTCAAGATCCTCCATCTCGAACTCTGAGGCCAACTCCCTCTATCACTAAAGTAGGCTCTCCTTCTGAGCCAATTGAATCTCTCTGAGATCAATCTCACTCTGAGTCTTCATGCTCCCTCTGCATCTATTGATCTCTTCTGCAGTCTGATTTCCAATGAGTTTTACTAAGAGGTTGCTCCTCCCTACTGGAACTTGAGGGATGACTCCCTTTGAGTTTGCACAATATTGATAAATGAAGAGAAGTATGGGCTCTTGTACCAAGGATAATGACCCTTCTACAAAATAAGGGTTCTCGTACCAGGGACAATGACCCTTCTTCTAAATATAAAATATGGCCTCCTGAATCGAGGATAATAACCAAGATAAAATATAAGCTTGGCCTCTCATATCAGGGATAATAACCAAGATGAAATCTAAGCTTGGCCTCATGTATTAGGGATAATAACCAAGATCAAATCTAAGCTTGACCTCCCATATCAGGGATAAACCAAGATGAAATATAAGCTTGGCCTCCTGTATCAGGGATAATAACCAAGATAAAAAGATAATAAAAAAATATTTTCTAGAATAAAGAGTAGAGAAGGACATACCTTTAAAAGATATACTCATCTTCCACCTTTGTCTTCTTCCGTGGTGGACTCCCATCAACGTCAACTGTTGATGCATGTTGGTTCTCCTTTTTGTTCTTCTTAGGACAATTTGAAGAATAGTGTATGAATGTAGAACAATTCCAACACTTGATCTTTGACAGATCTTTATTATTATGTTCATGAGATGGAGTTGATCTTCTACCTATATTCTTCATTCCAATGTTTCTCTTTCCTCTTCTAGCATAGGCTACAAGAGCTTGTGTTTCTTCATCCTGAGGTTTTTGCGAGCTATCTCTTGATAATTTCCTGGTTTCTTCTTGGACAAAACCAGCCCATAGATATTCAAACTTGGGAAATTTTTCTCGTCGAAAAACACTATGAATAAATGGTTCCCATGAATCTAGAAACCAATTAAGAAATATAGAGGTAAGTTCTGAGTCTGCAACATCTTCTCTAATTACTTTTAGTTGATCTCTTGTTTGAGAGACCTTCATGAAGGTAGAAAATGTATCTTCCTTGGTCAACAGAATTGATTTCTCAAGGATAGATTTCGATTAATATTCTTGCTTTCGAATAATCCTACTAAAGCGTTGTACATCTCTTTGGCAATTTTCAATTCAGCGATGTGGGGAATTAGGTGACTCTTCACGGTATCTAACAAGATTCTTTTGGATTTGGCTTGTTTCTTCTTTTATTCAACTTTCTCTTTCTCATTTTAGGTTCTACAATTTTCTCCTTCACATAGTCTTGAAGATCATGTTCATCTATAATTAGTAGAAGCCTAGTCTTCCAGGACCTAAAGTTTGAAGCTCCTTCTGGTAAGATGGTAGGTGCCATTGACAATTTCAAATATAGTGTTAAGAACAATACCTTGCTTGATGTGATCCAGATGTTAAATGAAAGGAAATATTTGTTGATGAGATATCCTTGATCTACTTCAGAAATCCCTTTAATCATTTTTGTTGGTAGAAACCCTAGGACTGAAAAACAAAATCCCAAAATTTTGAACTTCACCAAACTGCAATCTGAGTGTTGAAGTGAATGCGCTAGGGTTAGGCGAGTTGCTATGAACTGGAATTAGTACCAATGTCTTGGAATAAGTGCTCAACATTATTGACAAAAGAATTGTGCAGCTGCAAATCTCAAGATCTTTCCTTCCAATTGTTAGATTGTCTTGAAGGTAACCAGCTCTGAAACCATGTTGGTATTTTTAATTAGTTTCACACCTGATAATTATTTTTCTTATGATTTTCCTATTGTTATCATAAATAATTACACCATGCAAAAGATACAAGAGACACAAGATATATCCTGGGAAAACCATTTCATGAGAAAAACCCAACCAACTTTTCTCTAGAAGAATGAAGTCCAAAATATTACCAGTACATCACCATTAATAGCCAAAATACCATACAGAGAAGATCCTCCCAAAGGATAGCATCACCAAGACCTAGCTCCTCAATAATATGACCAATAATAACCAAGCAAGAGCTTCCCCAAGTGTGGCGCACTCTCCAAGATAACCAGTAACCCAAAACCAATGAAACTGCCAAAACTGCAACTGCAACTACCTTGTGTGCACTGCAGAAGGAGTTGTCTGATTGTCCAAGTGAAATGAACCAGTCATGTATTTATACTAATCTGGGCGCTAGTATGGGGCCGGATTCTTATTTTTGGGTCTTGAATCTCTTCTCGGTGCTTCTGTAATGGTGTAGATGAGTCTTCTTGTACTTTCTTGTGGAGAATGATTGCCCGAAGTCGCAAATCTCCAATAACCCCTAGACTGGTTGCCTTTGTTGCATGCCTCACTTGATATCTTTATCGGGTTAGGAATTGTAATCAATGTTGGAGAGTTTACACTAAGTACCATATGCGAAAGTTCCTAGGATTTCACCATGAGGTTTTCCTTGGAAAAAAAATTGATTCACAATAGAATGATGAAAAATTCAAGAGGAAGGCTCTCAACAACTTGGAAATAATTACAGATGACGTACCTAATTGTTGTCAACCAATCTTTGTTGAAGAATATCCCATGATGATTCAAAAAGAACTACACCCCATTGTGAAATGATAAGTTCCAAGTCCATCTATTTCTATCCAATAGTTAATTTTTTATGTTTGACATGGTCCGAATTTATGCATGGGTTAGGAGACCATAACAATAACTAGCATTTTTTGTTTCATAGATACAAATTCTTAGGATATTAAATATATCTTAGCCACATGAGTATATAGCTACGTGTGTGTGTGTGTGTGGAGAATGATTTTTTCACCAATGGACAAGGTTCAGTTCCTATAAGGGCTTTTCCTACAACCACATAGTCACCTTGAGATAGTGGTCAAACATGTGGTTGCACAAGAGATTATATTAAAATATCTTGTGCACATGCACACATAAGTGTATCAAACCCAAATTATTTTATCCCAATGGGTTAACACAATTGGTTTGAAGCCATTTTTCAAAGTTATGTTGCCAAGAGGTCACAAGTTCAAATCCGAGGGAGTCCCACTGAGTCACCAGTTGCTACCCCCTCTAGTGATCAATCCACCTTCCATCTAAAAATTCCAGGGAAGAAAGGGGAGTGCTCCACAATGGATGTTTGACCATCCTTAGTGCCATTAATAATCTTCAAGCTAATATATATATATATATA
>CBVK0100964211.1:0-10303 GCA_900067695.1 Picea abies | reverse complement strand
TAAGGCCATAACTCTCAAACTGTGAGGAGTTATGTGACGTTATACATACCACCAGAAATGGCATGACATGTAATATCCATATAGAGTAGTATTATCTGAAAATATATCATAACTCATACCATTACCCATCAAACAAACTTGGGTCCATTACCCAAACTTGGGGTCTCCAACTTCTCATGGCCATAACTCTCTAACCGTGAGAAATTATGTGATGTTCCACATACCAACGGAAATGAAATGACAAGAGCTATCCATATAGGATATTTTCCCTGACAAATTCACTTTCCTTCATCTCATTATTCCATAATTAAGCATGGGTTCTCTTACTCCACAAAGCGTCTTCCCGTGAGGGCTTTCACCATAAGGGAACCACTTTGGAGTTCATCCATATTAACTTATTATCAACCATGACAAAACAATAATGAATCATATTTACATCAAACACTATTGGGTCCATTACCCAAAACTTTGTGCTACGGGTCTTTCTTCAAGGGTTGACATCAATGACAACCAACCTTAATCAACAAAATTGAACCCTCTATCCATTCCCCCCACACCACTCATTCCATAAAGTGTGATAGTAGGATGGTATTTAATTTTGAAAGGTTAATATATAAAATAGGTGGGATTTCATTAATGATATCTCTTGGCTTCTGCTCTAGTCTCTCTTAGGCTATTCTTGTAGGGAATTTCTTTACCCAATTTCTTAGTCTCATTAAGGTTTGGCGATTTGGTCAAGGTTTTGTCCTATTATGTGTAGTGTCCCATTCTTAGTCTACCTTTGGCATTGTGGATAATTTATTCTCTATATTATCTTTGTTGGGTCCATGTTTAACGTGCCTCTTGGTTAGAGATTTTTTTCCATGAATACATTAAGCATGGAGGGCCATACACACTCCAATAGATGCATTTTATATGAAATATTTGATTTTTGTCAAGTCAAGTGATGAAATGCTCAATAAATTGAGGAATTATAGGTTCGATATCCTAGGTTTGATTTCCCACTTTAATAGTAGGATGAATTCTCAATTAGAGTCTCAAAGAACTAGGAATGTAGAATTAGTAGACATTGTGGATAAGCAAGGAAAGAAAATAAAAAATTTTGTTGCAGACCATAACATACCTTATCAAGTGGTTCATGGTATTGTTAGGAGCTCTCATCCATTGAAATCTTATCCAAAGGTCTCTATTGGTTCTATCCAAGTGGCTATGAATGATGAAAAGAAAATACAAAAAGTTCAAGGAGAGATGGTGTAGCACAACCTTTCAACTACCATGTCTATACCAAACTGTAGCGCACCCTTTCAGCTACCATGGCTATACCAAACTGTAGTGCACCCTTTCAACTACCATGGCTATCAAACTGTAGCACACCCTTTCGACTACCATGGATTAATCGCTCTTAAAAGGTAACTTTAACACCACATGGTACATAACTCATACATGTATTATATAATCCACATGCATTTAAACAAGTAAACACATTCTACATATAATATTCATATGAGTTACTGCCATAATTAACAATCAATAGCGTTTCATACTAATTCATATACACAACGGAAATCATGATAACATAAATAGTAGATTCATGCAAAAATAGGATTAAAACATAATAAGATACTTATCTTTTAACAGTGGTAAAATCCACCAACCAAGTGCAGGCCTTCCATGAACCTCCTAGCCTTAGACCACACTGCTCATCAGCTCAGCAGTGAGTCACCCCCGAATTGGGACTAAGATCCACCTCGAGACAAGGAATCCTAGGTTAGGCTGAGGTTACAGGGAAAACAACACACAACCATAGGAAGGGATTCTCTCCCAGGAACCACCCACACTCACTGCCCACAGAGCCTCATTCCCCACATGCCTGTTCCACCCCAGGAGTATACACCTTCTCTGTCACCTAGAAAGTCCTTTGGCTGCTAACCTCCCTTGCCTTGGGTTACAACAATAGACTGGACCGGAAGTCTACGGGCTCTGTGGTAGCTATAGGGTTCCTTCCAGGAGTTCTCTCCTTCCTCTGCGCACTCTCTCACCTAGAGAGAATCACTCACAGGTCAACAAACCTCCCACAAAATCCAACACTGCATGGCCACACAACCAATGGAAAAACAAACACGACTTTGTTTTCTAGAGGCTCAGCAATGGAAAAATGGCTCAGGGTCATGGCTTCGGAATAGAGATCTCACGAACAGGCTCGATCTCGGGCAGTGGATGCACACGGATTCTCCAGACACAACATGGGATTTTTTTTTATTCAAACAGAGGTGAAACCAACTCTTTCAGAATTGATCACAGGCTTCTCGTTCAGTACGAAGGTATACATGGTTTTTTTTCAGTTCAGAAGGTGTACGAGGTTTTTCTGCAGAGCTGGAGTCAGTCATACTTCTCAGAGCTCATACACCCTCAGGTAATCGGCTCGAATGAGAGTTTTCCCCTTCATGGTCCACCCAAACTATTTTATTTTCACGCACCAGGGTCGACACTTGTCGCCCTAGAGACTGCATGTGTTCCACCAGCATGCATCACCTTCCCTTGGTCAGGAACTTAGGAATAATATATATAAATGACACATGTTCTTTTGGAATAATAATAAAATATTATTCCTAGGCTTAAGCCCCCACCCCCCCTAGGCTAAACACTTAGCCCATTTTCCCACCTTCCAGCCCCTAATCCCTTGCCTTCTCTGTGGAAACTTAGTCCCCCTTCACTCATTCATCGTGGTCGGTCTGCACCTGGCTATGTTTACAATTTTATTAAATGTTTTTTCATATATAGAAGTACAAAATCAAGCCCTTTGCCTCCAACCCTTAGTCTCTCTAGCCTAACAATCACATAAGCCCACCGACTTATACAAACTTGGCTCACCATCCTAAAACACATATTTACAATTCATTTCATACGTCAAATTTACAAACTGGTCTCAGCCTTGGGGACATTACAATCCCCCTCCCTTATTTTTGCATTGTCCTCAGTGCAAATTACACTATCTCTACAAGCCTTTCAAAAATTTCAAAAAGATGCGGGTATTCTGCTCGCATAACTTCTTCATGCTCCCATGTCGCATCCTCAGGGTCGTGCTAGGTCCACTGGACCTTTATAAGCTCTATGGCTCGATTCCAGAGCTGTTTGCTTTTCCTGTCCAATATGCACATAGGATGCACTTGCACTACACCTTCTGGTTCCACCTGAATCACATTACACTTGATAACATGATTAGCATCAGGTACATATTTCTTAAGCAGTGAAACATGAAACACATTATGTACACTCATAGATGCAGGTAGTGCAAGCATGTATGCAACTAGCCCAATCCTTTCCAGGATCTCAAATGGCCCACAAAATCTTGCTGCCAATTTGGCGCAACTTCCCAACTTCAGGGAACTCCTGTTAGCCTTCACTTTCAGGAAAACATGGTCACCCACTTTGAATTCTCTATGGGTTCTGTTATTGTCAGTGTAACTTTTCTGCCTATGATGGGCAACTTTTAGATTCTATTTAATTTTTATCATTTGATCTTCCATCTCTTTGAGCAGCTCAAGCCCAACTACTGCTCTGTCAGTTGGATTATCCCATCTCACTGAAGCGTTGCACTTTCTTCCATAAAGTGCTTTGAATGGGCTCATCTTCAATGATGCATGATACCCATTATTGTAGGTGAATTCTACCAAATACATGTAGTCTTCCCACCTTGATGGTTTTTCCATCACATACATTCTTAGTATGTCTTCTATTACCCTGTTCACCCTCTCTGTCTGACCATCAGACTCAGGATGATATGCTGTACTAAAGTTCAGATTCATTCTGAATCCCTTGAACAGTTCTTTCCAGAAATTCAAGGTGAATTTCAGGTCCCTATCAGACACAATTGTCTTAGGAATTCCGTGCAAGCGTGCAACTTCTTTTAAAAAGATATCAATAACATTAGCTGCCCTGTGGGTGGTTTTCAGTGGAATAAAATGGGTGGCTTTAGTAAGCTTGTCCACCACCACCATGATTGAATCATGCTGCTTGTTGGTTCTAGGTAGTCCGGTGATAAAATCCATTGTTACCACGTCCCATTTCCACTCAGGAATGGGTAAAGGCTACAACAACCCTGCTGGGTGTCTATGCTCACCCTTAACCTTCTGGAACTCCATACATCTGGCGATGTATTCAACAATTTCTTTCTTCATACTTGGCCAAAAATAATGGCTTTTGACTGCTGCCACAATCTTCTGATATCCAGGATGTCTAGCATAAGCCACGTTATGCATCTCCTTTAGAATTGCCAGCTTCAATTCTCAGACATTGGGTACATACACTCTGTTTTTATATAGAAGTAAACCATTATTTCCCAAGGTGTAACTTTCCTTGGTCTTTGGTCTCTCACGCTGCTGTAACTTTGCTACAAGACTTCTGTACTGCAAATCAGTATTTTCAGCTTCCAAAATTCTATCTTTCATCTCAGTCATGTACATTCTAATGGCTGTAGCATGTAATTCATGCACTTTTCTATTGAGTGCATCAGCCACCTTATTTTCTTTCCCTTTGATATGCTTGATATCAAAGTCATATTCACACAGGAACTCCAGCCATCTGGTTTGCCTCGCATTTAAAGTCGG
This sequence comes from Picea abies, assembly GCA_900067695.1. Classification (NCBI taxonomy): domain Eukaryota; kingdom Viridiplantae; phylum Streptophyta; class Pinopsida; order Pinales; family Pinaceae; genus Picea; species Picea abies. Next base: position 5,696 of record CBVK0100964211.1, on the reverse strand, counting down.
CTGATCAAATAAATACTTCAGACCGTTGTGGTCTGTTCTTAATTTTAATCTCCTTCCCATGAGGTAATGTCTCCATTTCCTCAAGGCGTGGACAATTGCTGCTAGCTCTAAATCGTGAGTGGCATAATTCCTTTCATGCTCTTTCATCTTTCGGGACTCATAACAAATTACAAATCCCTCTTGGCTGATAACTCCTCCCAGCCCCTCCTTACACGCATCTGTGCACACTACATAATCCTTATTTGGATATGAAATCTTCAGGATTGGAGCACTGGTTAGTAGCTGCTTCAATCACTAGAAGATGCTCTCACATTCTTCAGTCCATTGAAACTTCTTCTCCTTCCTTTGCAAGGAAGTGATAGGGTGAGCTATCTTTGAGAATCTAGCTATAAACCTTTTGTAGTAGCCTTCTAGATCCATAAAATATCTAACTTCCACCACATTCCTTGGCGCTGGCCATTCTTGAATGGCCTCAACCTTCTTAGGATCCACAATTATCCCTTCCTTTGATATAATGTGCCCCAAGTAATGAATCTGCCTTTGGTAAAATGAGCACTTGCTCAGTTTTGCGTATAGTTGGTGTTCTCTCAACACCTGCAGCACCATTCTCAGGTGTTGTTTATGTTCTTCCTCTATCTTGGAATACACCAAGATATCGTCTAGGAAGACTATGACAAACTTGTCCAAATAATCTCTAAACACTCCATTCATTAAGCACATGAAAAAAACAGGTGCATTTGTCAGTCCAAACGACACCACTGTGAATTCATAATGACTGTACCTTGTTCTAAAGGCGGTCTTGCTAATGTCCTCATCATTTATTCTCACTTGCTGATATCCAGATCTAAGATCTATTTTTGAAAATATTTTCACATCCTTCAACTGATCAAAAAGATCATAGAGGATACTTGTTCTTGACAGTGACTTTATTCAACTGCTAGAAATCAATGCACAGTATCAATGTCCCATCTTTCTTCTTCACGAATAGGACTGGGGCTCCCCAAGGTGACATGCTAGGGTGAATGTATCCCTTCTTTAGTAGCTCTTTGAGCTACAATTGCAACTCTTTCAGCTCTGGCGTACTCATTCTATAAGGACCCTTCAAAACTGGAGTTGCTCTAGGCATCAAATTTATAGAAAAATCAATGTCCCTCTTCGTAGGTAGTCCAAGTACCTCCTGAAATACATCCTTGAACTCTTTGAGTACCTCGCGATCTTCCAGATTCGATACTACATCTCGAGATTCTTCTTCCACCCAAGATGCATATAATTGACAGCCTTTCCGGTAACATTTCTTCAGCTGCATGGCTGAGATTTCCCTAACAACCATGGCTCTAGGAATTCCTTGGACTATTACCGGATTTCCCTCTTCGTTCAGGTAGGTAAACCTCTTGTTACGACAATCTAGAAGGGCATGGTGCTGGTCCAACTAGTCCATCCCAATTAAGCAATCGTATGAGCCTAAAGGAAAAATGTTCAATTCATCCTTAGTGCTCATTCCTTTCATTTCCACTGAACAGGACTTAACCAATTCAGTGACCTTCCTCTTAGTCCCTGTGGCCAACTTCACTAACCAAGACTTTTCATGTTTGCTTCTTGTTAAATGCAAACTTTCCACCACTCTAGGATCTATATAACTATGGCTAGCCCCTAAATCAATTAAAATAACAAGTGATCGGTTGTTGATCGTACCTTCCACTTCAATCATGTGCGATTGAAATTATGCTTGTTTGTTGTCCATGGTTGTGTAGATCCTTGGCATTCTTCTACCCATATCCTCCACCGTTTCAGCTTGCTGAACAGTATGAACAGTTCTTGCTTTGTCTTTTCTGTGGGGGCAGTCTCTATACCTATGATTCCCTTTATAGCCCCAACACTCCATAGGTGGAGACCTTGGTATCTGCTCACTCCCTTCAACTTTCCTGGGGTCTCTAAAAGATGACTATCCCCAAGGGCTATTCTTGAAAAAGGGTGGCCTGTTTCCCTTCTGCCTCTGTTCTTTCTTAAACCTCTTCTGGTCATCCCAAGCCTTCCGAAAGGTAGGATTTTCTCTTTGTTGTTCGTATAAGCATTTCTCCCTTCTTATTGTTTCTTCCATAGTCTTAGGATCATCATATTGAATCTTGTCACCAATGGAAGGTGGCAGTCCACTCAGATACCTCTGAATTTTAACAACCTCGTCTTTGATGAATGGAACATACTTCAGTAGTTCTAGAAAACTTCGTTCATACTCATCAATGGTCATACTGCCCAACTTGAGTTCGAAGAACTCCTTCATCTTTCTGTCATAGTATCTTTTGGTCAGGAATTTCTTCTCAAAATATCTCTTAAACGCCTTCCACATGACCTCTTTCTCTCTGATTTGTTGCACCTCCACCAATTGATTCCACCACATGGATGCTTTTCCTTTTAGTTGGTACATTGCAATTCTTCCTTATGCATGGGTAGAATAATTTTGCAGTTGGAAGTATTTCTTTATACCCAACAACCATATTTCAACATCTTCTTCCTTCTTATGTTCACCATCAAACGTAGGCGGTTTAATCTTGTTGATTTCCCCTTTCAATTCATCCCTTCCATATTTTCGGTGCTTTTTGGTAGGAGACAAGCTCGAACTACTGCATGTTCCCCTACTGGAATGTCTTTGGGAGAGACTAAGATGTCGGCTACCACTCCTCAACCTCCTTTTCCTCTCGGGAGTCCCGATGCTTCTTGATCTCCTTCTTCTCCCAGGGGTTCTGCGACTCTCCGTCTTACTTGAGTCTCTTCCCTTCTCGAGTCTCCTCTATATTCTTTCCAGGCTCTTAAAAAGTTTTAAGTTTAATACACCCTGTCGATCCCTGACTTTCATGAGCTTTCGGCTATTAGCTCGACGATCCCGGGCCTCTCTTTGCAATCCTTCAATGATTTTCATTATGTGCCCTTCCTTATCCTTTTATTTTCCATGCCCATTGGATTTCTATCCTTCCACTTCCATATTGACATCCTTTCCTTCTTGTTCATCTCATGTTTCAGAGGCAATCTGCACCTTTTCCCATTCCATACTCGGCGTTGGTTAACTGGAGTCCTGACCCTCATTAAACTCTACACACGCACTATGAAATTCAATTTGAAGTTTGTCAGGCCATTAAAACTTCATGAACAATCCACAACATTTATATGCCAATACAAACAAGAACCAAAAGACATTTTCATTCAAATAAGTTTTCTGAGCTCTCATTCGGCTCTACAATTTTCGGGTCTTCGAAACTTTCATTTTTTGACATTTTGGGACTTTCGGGCCTTCAGGTTTTCGGTACCCAGGACTTCAAGTTTTCGGTCCACAAGGCTTTCAGACTTGCTTTCCTTTCTAACCCCCAAATTCTGAAATTCCAATTTACTTTATCCTCCAGGCCCACATAGCACAGTGGTCACCCACAACCACGGTGGCATGTGGCACGTTCATGAGGGTCCATGTCACTTTTAATGATGTAATCGGGTCCCACCACTCTCGCTTTTCTTCTCGACCCACTGGCACGTGGTACATCTCCATGTGTCCACGCCCATTTCTAGTAAAATCCAACGGTCAGATCTTTCTCAGATCTACGACGCAAATCCTTTTGGCGTTTCAAGGTTTCAGGCATCAGAAGTTCGTGCATCCACACATCTTGAAATTCCATTTGTCGAAATCCCGAAATCACTCTCTATTTAACTACTTGATCCAACGGTCAATTTCTTCTCCCCACGATCTACGGTGTAGGTTGTTTCAGGATTTCAGGGTTTTGGGTTTTGGAGCTGTTCACCTCTCCTCACTTCCCATCTCCCAAAACGTCGATTTCTTCCTGGACAATTAATGGTCCAAATCTCTCTTAGATCGACGGTTATGATCCAATCATGAATTCGCATTTTGTGAATTCTCACGAACTCACCCTTTGATCATTTCAAGTTACGAGTCAGCGAAAGGTTGATCGCTCCCCATGCATTCTTTCTGATGGACGGTCCTGACTAATTCGGGATTTCGCGTATCGCAATTTCCACACTCCTGTGCAATTCCAAAGGGATTTAAATCCCATGCACACCTTCCATATTTTACGGTCACGAGGGTTCACCTTCCCTCCCGAATAGATCCTAAAGCTCCAACACTTCTAGTGTGGAGTCCTCTCTCCCTGTGGACTTATACCACACTGGCTGCGGTTTCATAATGCCGCTATACCTCCTGAGCTTAAAAACTTTTCAAGTAACTCCTTGACACTTTGGAGGAAACCAGGGTCCAAAATTGGCCTTCCAAACCCAATTTTCCCTCGCATTCTTGGTCCAAAGACTGCTCCACTGGCCCATCTAGGCTCAGTGTCAAAACCTTGGCTCTGATACCAAACTGTAGCTCACCCTTTCAGCTACCATGGCTTAATCGCTCTTAAAAGGAAACTTTAACACCACATGGTACATAACTCATACAGGTATTATATAATCCACATGCATTTAAACAAATAAACACATTCTACACAGAGTATTCATATGAGTTACTACCATAATTAACAATCAATAGCATTTCATACTAATTCATATACACAACGGAAATCATGATAACATAAACACTAGAGTCATGAAAAAATATGATTAAAACATAATTAGATAATTATCTTTTAACAGTGGTAGAATCCACCAACCAAGTGCAGGCCTTCCATGAACCTCCCAGCCTTAGACCACACTGCTCATTAGCTCAACAGTGAGTCACCCCCGAGATGGGACTAAGCTCCACCCCGAGACAAGGAATCCTAGGTTAGGCTGAGGTTACAGGAAAAACAACACATAGCCACAGGAAGGGGTTCTCTCCCAGGAACCACCCACACTCACTACCCACAGACCCTCATTCCCCACATTCCTGTTCCACCCCAGAAGTATACACCTTCTCTGTCACCTGGACAGTCCTTCAGCTGCTAACCTCCCTTGTCTTGTGTTACAACAACAGATCGAATCAGAAGTCTCCGAGCTCTGTGGCATCTACAGGATTCCTTCCAGGAGTTCTCTCCTTCCTCTGTGCACTCTCTCACCTGGAGAGAATATCTCATAGGTCAACAAACCTCCCACGCAGTCCATCTTTGCATGGCCACACAACTAACGAAAAAACAGACACGACTTTTTTTTCCAGAGGCTCAACAATGGAAAAATGGCTCAGGGTCATGACTTCGGATCAGAGATCTCACGCACAGGCTCGATCTCGGGCAGTGGATGCACATGGATTCTCCAGACACAACACATGATTTTTTCGATTCAAATAGAGGTGAAACCATCTCTTTCAGAATCAATCATAGGCTTCTCGTTCAGTATGAAGGTATACACGGTTTTTTTCGGTTTAGAAGGTGTACAAGGTTTTTCTGCAGATCTCGGGTCAGTCGTACTACTCAGAGACTATACACCCTTAGGAAATCCACTCGAATGAGAGAGTGTCCCCCTTCACAGTGTTTATGGATAAATTCGTGAGTGCGGACACAGACCAATCTCCCCAGATCCACCTGGATCTGGAACAAACCGTAATAGAATACTACTCTTTCCCTAGATCTAACTATTGAATGAACTAAGAGAAATGGATGGTGTTCATACCTTATAAACGCTCCTTTAATCTCTGTTGTTCCTTGCTCAGCTCTGATGCTCTTGTGTCGTCCAATCACAACAACACAAACCAATCACAGCAAAGGCATTAATATATTCAATACCTA
>CBVK0100964210.1:0-10303 GCA_900067695.1 Picea abies | reverse complement strand
ATAAAGTGTGACAAACTTGAAAACAATGCAAGGGTGCATTGGGTATGAATGTGGCCACAAATGTTGGCGCATTCATTAAAATGAATTGATATCCGAATCACATTTTGAAAATTTGGTAGGCTGGAATGATGCATAGGTAAGGGATGATGTATCCTTTCGCTTTGAATCCTTGAATAGATGAAATGACCTGGACTATTAGTATACTTGATTTTCGAAAAAGGTAATGTACATGGAAAACTAACAATTGTTTGGCTATGTAAAGAATGAAATTGCAAGGAGGAAGGGGTCTTGAATATGGCAATGTTGTAAGTCCATAAGGAAGACCGATTGCCTGTTGAGCCAAACTGCAAGGAATGGTATTTCCTTTTTGAGAAAGTAATTTAATTGTTAAGTATGCACAATTCTGAAATTGTTGTGACGATGTTGTAAAGGTGCAATAAAATGTATATGCATGGAAAAGCTAACAAGTTATTTGGCCGATTGAAGTTGAAAGTGCAGAAAGCAAAGGGGTCTTGGATATGGCAGCATTGTAAGCCCATAAGGAAGGCCAATTGCCTGCTGAGCCAAACCGTTATGGGAAGGAAAGTCCCATAATTATGAATCTGGTTCCTATGAAGAACAAATATGAAAACAAATCATGAGATTGGAAAATATGTGGGTGAAAAATTTGCAATAAAATTCTGAGAGTTAAAATTTATAATGATGTCTCATGAATTTTGTATACCTGTGATATAGGTGAGAAGAAAAGACATGTCCAGAAAGAACAGATGAGGGATGTCAAAGTTAAAGATGATGAACATGGCTACTACTGAGCCATAAAAACCCCGTGATAAGCCATGATCGCCTAAAAATCATTGTGTTGAGGTAACACAAGCTGGAGGTATGCCTCGGCAGAGAAAGTCTGAGGGATGCCTCGACTATAAGACTCGATAGAGTCTCTAAAATTTTCTTGTGCGAGAAAACCTTGGCAGGGCAAGATGGATCGCCTGAGGGACTGTATAATAGTGAAGGGGATGCTTGAGCCTAGGCCTAGAGGGTGACTGACCACAAGGAAGAGAACACCTTAATAATTCTTGTAAACTATTGGGATCATGCACATAGTGGGTAGTTTCCCGTGTGGAAAAACCTTGGAAAGGAAGATGAAATCATGATAGCTCTTGTGAACTATTGAATTGGAATCATGCACCCAATGGGTACTTCAAGGAAAGCGATGTGCATGGATAACAAAACTACCATGTGGATACAGATCCATAAACTGCACAGATAAGTATTGTGCTAAGAAGTGTGATAATTTCCTTTTGAATTTTGAACAATAGTAAGATGTTTTCTCACAAAATTGTGATTAATGTGCTTGTTGTCCAAGAATTATTGAAGGCAGGTGACAAAGTCTAAGATCATGAAAGAGGACCTGACCGAGGACGAAGGTCAATACTTCTGAAGTAGCTCAATGAGAAAGGCATGATAAGTGTTTTTGAGAAAGAACACCGAGGACGGTGTTCCTTTAAGGGGGAGGGAATTGTAACACCCTGTTTCCCCCAATTTGTAATTAATCATAAAATAGGAATCACCATGCTAATGCATGAGGACAATGTAAATGTATTATTGTTTTAGTTTCCAATGACTAACTGTGGGGGTGAAGCCTTGAAAGTACTGGCCATGATATCACTAGAGGAAGAATTTGAAAACTATAAGAGAGGGTTCATTATGACAAATAACCCCAAATTTCCCTTGATGAGGATGAAAACCTCCTTCGGATCCCAAGGAAAGATATCAGTTGATGAAGAAAGGACTGGTGGTTGAAAAATCAACCACCCCCATAAATGGAAACATGGGTTGTTAGCCAAAAGTACCACATTGACTTGCAAACCTAAGCTTCCTTCTGACAGAAGGAACAAGATAGGTCGACAAAAACCTTCCAAGGTAAGAGGGAGACACATGGGAGAGGAGACACCAGACAAAAAAGAAAAGAGAGCGTAAGCTCGCAAGGGAGATGCGCGGAGCTCTCCAGCAAGTCACGAATGGAAGGACGCAAGTTTGATGCTAAGGAACATCTGAGAAACCTCACCGAGGCCATAACTGAGAGAGAAATATCTAAGTTGTAGAGAACATGACCCAAACAAAAGCAGAAACGGAGGAAGAACCATCAAGAAGTGTGAGAATTCCCTGGTGATATCATGGCTTGGCACAGGGTTGGCTAGAGTGCTAAGAATGAATGCCTCTGGGCCTATGGTCGAGTGGAAGGACGAACACCCACAATCAGTTGGTTGGCGGAAACCTGTAATAGATAAGTGATTTTCTACCCTGTGTAATTTAACCGTAACTGTGTATGATTTGGTTATACTGCGTATGCCTTCAGGAATGTGAATGAATGCTTAATGGATATAATGTATCCCTTCTATTTATTCATGATTGTATAATTAGGAAAGTAAAGAATTATATGGTTCAGACATGACTTGTTCTCATAAACTCTTGAGTTTTGTAGTGTCTTAAGCAAGAGACATGAACTATGAGCTCGTTGACCTTAGGCGTAGTTGCATGTATGATGGTTTACTCACCTAGTCGTTCTGAGTCCCTTGGAGGACGGAGTTTCTTAAGCTCATGAGAGGTAGTGCAGATATGCACAGGCTCTCTATGATCAAATAGAACCCTAGAACCCCTTTATGAAGGAGCGTAATAGTTGTGTTGAAGACTCTTCTAAGAGTCAAGTCCAGGAGAAAGAGTGCAAAGCTCTCAAGTCCCCCATAGCTAACGAAGCTCAGGAAGGATAGCGAGTTTCAAATACCGAAAGAGAGTACCCTTTCATTTGCTAGATGAATGGACAAGATCCTTTCAGAGGATCTGAGGTCTGTCCCAACCGTTAGATTGGATGAAGGAATGAAGGCATTAATACCTCGACCCCTTCAGCCTTGGCAAGTAGCGATGGGAAAGAGGACCGTAGATCCAAGGACCTATCGGAGCTCTATTGACTGTCTATCTTAACCCTTGCATAGGTAGGAGAGTGGACTTGATGAAGTCCTGAAAGTCACAAAGTATTTGGAACCGTCCATCGGCACAGGACATGTGGTTGTTGGTCGGTGTTTCGGCACCCGAGAAACCAGAGGGCAAGACCCCTCGTCTTCGCAAGTTGCGAAATCCTATTATACGAAACCCTGATGCACTCTGTGGATGAGCTAGTTTAGCGTGAATAAGTTTTGGTGTTTCATCATCCGAGAAACCAGAGGGAAAGACCCCTTGTCTTCGCAAGTCATGAAATCCCGGTATATGAAACCCTGACGCACGATTAAGACTAAGTGTCTTTCAACACCCTTAAGCTCAGGAGGGATAGTGACCGTCAGTTCTAGATCAATGAGGGTCGTTGATCTCATACACGAAATCCCATATCAAAATTCGGGGATTGGAGTGACAATAAATTTGGAGTCGTTGCATCGTGAACTCTCAGTTCATGAAACTCCAAAAAGATCTAGACCGTTGGATCCTAATCATTGAGGATCGTTGGATCTTGTACAAGAAATCGTGTATCGGAGTTCAAGGATTGGAGTGACCAGTGGTTTGCGTCGCTTCATTTCGAACTCCCGGTTACCGAAATCTTGATACGGCCAGGACTGTCAGATTAGGGGGAGATTCATAGCCATCGATCTCATCGAAGGTAAGATTTCAGGTTTCGAGGTTTGAAGAGTCGAAAGACTTGACTCTCTTACATCGTTGAGTTGCAAAATGAGAAAGGCGCCTCTTGGCTTGGCCTGTGGTCATAACCAATGATCACATGGAGGTGGATAAGGGAAGAGCTAGCATGCACTAGGCCCCCGTAGGAATTCGGGGATTCTATCCCTTGAGGAAGAGCATAAATTTTATTTTTTTCGTGGTGGGTATGTGACAATTTTTGAACCGTTGAACCCTGGGTATGTCCCTGTGCCAACAAATGGTTCTATTGTCGAGACCTGAAACTGTCATTGCTGGGAATTGAAGAAAAGAGAAATATTTATCTGTAGATCTGTTGCTTTAGTGCACAGTATTCTACTTGACTTGTGAGGATATGTGTGAAGAAAGAAAGAAACAAAGTCGATCTAAAGAAAAGAGGTAAGATCTTAAAGCTTTATGCTCTAGTAAAGGTAAGTGGAATTTTTTTCTTCAAAAGTATGAATCTAGGTATGTTTGATAGATTTTGTCCTAGTCTGAAAACTAGGCCACAACTTGGGGAAAGATTTGATCTAAATAAATTTGATAGAGATAGTGAAAGATATGTTATTCCTATGCATAAAAAGAATTTTTGACTAACAAGTGGATGCAGGAACCTAGAAAGATTTTTGCAGATTACAAGTCCAACACGGTGATCCCAGTGCGCAGTACAGTAAAGGCTAGGGATTGTGTAAAATAAAGCAAGGATTGACACAGTGTTATAACTACATAAGACTGTGACATCTTGCTAAGGAATGCCCTAGTACAAGTCCTATTTGTCTCTATTATAAAGCTTATGGTCACGAAGTGGAGGATTTCCCTAGAATGATTGCTAAAGTTGAAAAGATGAACATGAGACACGAAAACTATGAAGAAGGTCAAGAGACTAAGGATATGTTAGAGAACCAGAAAGAATCAGAGACTATGTTATTACAGTTGAAAGAAACATTGAATGATCACAGAGACATCAATTTACTAGAGATCTTAAAAGACAAACAATGCATAGCAACAAGAATAGGAGACTTCGACATAGACTGTGTCTTGGATGAAGAAACATAGGTGAATATTATGCCAAAAAACACCTGGGAAAATTTGGGAAAGCTTGTTATGGTTCCTTTGTTGGGAAGGATAGGTATGTTTAAAGGAAAGATGATAACCCTATGTGGATGAGTTAAGAATATACCTATGATTTCTCATGGAAAACTTACTGAAGAAGAATTTGAAGTTAATAAGTTTGTTGATAACCCTGTTTGCAATTTTTTTAGGAAAATCTTGGATTGAAAAGGACCAGATCAGAAGAAAAATAGAGGAATCCATGGAATAGAAAAAACAAGAATTAAGGGACTTAATAGCTAGAAAAATAAAGCGACTAATACAAGAACAAGAGGATAAGTTGAAGCAACATAAGGCAAGAGAATTAGTTGTCAAAGTTGAAAGAACACAAGAAGACTTGAAGAACCTACCCATGAAAGAAACAAGTATAGCCAGAGAAGGGACATTGACTTCAGAATCTGTAAGCACACATTAACAGGGTGAAGTCACTTTACTAGGAGAAGATAAGAATACAATGGAAAAAGGATCCCATAAAAGGTAAGAAAAGATCAGATCACAGGGAAGAAGGAAAGGAAGCTTAGTAAGAAGAAAGCCAACTTAGAAAAACTACAGGAAGTTCCAGTAAAGACTTTGTAGGATATAGGTTCGTGGAATTCGAACCTCGTCGGAATATCAGAACAATGTTGAATGGGACTTTACCATGACGAAGCTATATGATCATTGGAGGTGACCCGACCATTAGAAGGATGCTCCAGAATGGTTATAAAGGCAGTTATTGATGGAAAGACCGTTGTTGGACCATTGGGACCGCACCACAACAGACTGATCTATATTGATTGAGGCATTATGACCCGTTGGAGGAAAGTAGGTTTGATTCATGGCAAGAGGAGGAGACAAAGTGAACCAAGAAGGAGGGGAAGAAGGAGAAAAAAAATGCAAAGGCGAAGCTACACTATCGAAGGATCCCCTCACCACAGAAGAAACATCATAGAAGAGGAAGGTTTCCCTAGAGAAATTTGGCAAGAAGGAAGGATCGTGCCAAAAAGCCTCAGTCGAAGAATGTGCTCACAATGGATGATGTTAATATCATCATCAAAGCCGTAGAAGATGATTTTGAAGATATCTTCCAATGACATGGAGTGAAGAAGGAGACATTGTATGAACGAATAGAGAAGGATCTCAAGGACATACAACAAGCTATCCATTCAAGTCGCGCAGTACCTACTGCGCCTTCTTTAGTAGAAAATGTAGAATTTGGGGATGAGCCCACCCAATTACGATGATTAATAGATGCAACAAAGGATCGACTTCATTGAGTCCAAGAAGAAAAGGAGTAGGCTGTAGAAGTTTTGAAGCAAGAAAAGGAGGAGTCCTTAGAGCAACTTCAAATTTCACAAAGGAGAAAGATGAAATGGGGGTGATGTTCGAGGAAGACAAAGAGAAAATCCAGAAAGAAAAAGACCAGCTGCTCGCAGAGCAGATTGGGGTCAAAGAAGCAGTGACTAAAGCACTTATCTTTGTGTTGGGCTTGGAATAGGAGGAAGAAGAGTCGAATGAGATTCAAGTGGGGAAGCTTGTTAAGGCCATTCAATAGCTTCAAGAAAGAGTAGCAGAGTTATAACTTCAAGCAGTGTCAAGCACCCCACAAGAAGTGCGCAATCAGATGGAAGAAGCTGCCAGGAACGCAGTAGGAAGGATCAGGGCACTCACCTCAGAGTGTAAGAAATTAAGTGCTCGAAGTGCGCAGACCTGTGAACACCTTACAGAAGACCCGAAGCTGAGGAAATTGGAAGAACATATCCAGAAGGCGCAACAACAAGGATCCATCGTGCAAGCACAGATGAAGTTTTTTCTATCCAGTGCAAAGTCATGGAAGTGACACAAAGAATCCAACTGGTGCAGGATGAAGCCTGCACAATTTTTGAAGAGCTTGAAGGACAAGGCTCACGGTTGGAACAAGCGGTTATGGTAGTGGAACAGCGCCTGGAAGGGCCTGTTACAAAACAAGTAATTCAGGAGTTCTTTGAGCAGGAGGCTCTAGCGAAGCAGGAAGTCAAGGCAGCTCAAGTTAAGCTCGAGGTCTTCGAAGTAAGTCACATGTGAGTGTTGGGGGTCTATTGGCCCTTGACCAAGTTTTGAGGAAACATTGGTCATGTTTGACCATTTTTGGGATTTTGACAAGCAGGTCGAAGATGGAGCGCCCAGGTGGAGCTGAGATCGTGAGATCTCACCTATTTTGTGGGATTTTGGGCTTTTAGGGTTTATATAATGGATTAATGGATGTCGACCCATGGGTTTACCCATGATTAGGCCTTTTTGTAATGTATAAATAAGTAGCTAAGCGAAGTAAGAAGTAGTTTTGAGTACTATTTATTGATCGACTTAGTGCATGACTAGTAGGCTTTGTGAAAAAGGATGTGTATGTAAGGCTCTGTGCTGATAAGGAGTTGGATTTGTGCCTTGATCTGATTATAGGAAGGTGGATCTACTGATGTAGAGCGCAAATCACTTATCCATTTGCAAATCTAGGATCTATGGCTTTGTGCACAGGAGCAGAAGAATGTAAGGAACTCGAAGACTAATAAAGAAGAAGAGAAGAAGATTGGTAGACGTAGCCCCACACTCGGGTGAACCATGTAAATCCTATGTTTTGATGTGCTTTGTGTGATGTTCTTCATGTTGTTGATATATTGATCTGCTTAGTGCACTGATCTTGATGTATGATAGATAGATCTATGGATGCTTAGTGCTTTATGTATGATGAATGTGATCTAATGTTATGTCCTAGGTGACTGAAAGTACTTGATCTGGGTTGTTACTGTGTTGATCTGTAATTAGGGTTTAATATACGATGTGAATGAGACTCATGAACTAATGAATGTTATTGGCTAAGTGATCTGTTAAGGGTTATAATCACATATCTGTGTCCCAAATAGGTTGTAGACACCTGAGTCCTGCAACCCCCCCTGCCTCTACCTCAAGTGAGACTTCATATGCTTCGCAGGTGTTGCCAAAAGGGCCGGTAGTTAGGGTTTTGTTGGTGCATTGTTGAAGCATTGAACCCTGGGTCTTCCCCTGTGCTAACACCTATCTCGTGAATTGTCACCCTGTCTGCGAGGTTATTGGTGGTATGCCCTGTTTATATTCTCAGAGGTTCTCACCCACTATTGGGGGTCGACTCCAGTCTCCCTGTGTTGGTCCACAGAGTGAACCCTTGATTACTCAAAGCCTGAGTTTTGATAAATGGAACCCGTTATATCCTGTCGGGTATATTGTTGATTTTTATGAGTTGATTGTGTATCGCTAACAGTGGTTTATTTTTGTCTCGTTGACAATGGTTTTGGTTATTGGTATCTAGTCACTGTATTGTTTATTATAACATTCAGGCCAATAGCTCAGCATGGTTAATTGGTTGATTTGAGAAATGGGATTGGATACACAGTCACTATCTCTTATGTTGTAACAATTGGACTATTAACCCAACATTAGCTTATAGTTGATTAAGGCACAATGATGTTCTGTGCGTGATGCATTGGTATGTGTGGGTTTTCTACAACAAGTTTAAGTTGAAATGGTGGTTGCTTCTACTGTGTGTTTTAATTTCCAATCGAGAGTATTGCAATTTAAAAATCATGATAGTCATAGCTTGGATGTCCACTGCATATGTTTATGGATATTGTTTGATTGCACCATCAGAGATGGACACGGGTTTTTAAACAGTATGGTTTTGTTGCAATTTGATTGATTTATGAAATGGGATTCGGCATACTGTTGCTACCTCCTTGTATTGGATTGATAGCTCAACATTGTTTGATGTTTAGATTCAGAGTAATTAAACATATACAATCACATAAATGCCCTGCGTTTCGTTGAATGGTTTGTGTATCCTACATCATCGTACGAGTTGAAATGGTGATTGTTGTTACTATGTATTTAAATGGGAAGTCAAGATTATTATATTGATGACTGTGTTTGACTGTCCACTGTGTATGTTTGATGAATATCATGCACCATAGCAGAGATAGGCATGGGTTTTGTGACAGTATGATATCATTACAAGTTAATTGTTAAATGGAATTGAGGGATGAAATTAGGCATGCTTTTTGTTTCTATGTTCGATTAAGGAAATAATTCATGGACAATGGTTGATGTTTAGATGTTGAACAAAGTGGAAATAATTGACTGTGTGTTCATTTGGAAATTGTTTAAAAACATTAAGTGGACAATTGAGAAGAAACATAATTATTTTACAGGTTGTCGTGGGAGGCATATTGTCTTGTTTTGATGACATTGTGTTAAATATTTAATTGCGAACAGTAATCAAGTTAATACACATAATTGATTGGATTGTACACAATAGTTGTTTAATTGATCACAACGATTATTTGGTTGGTGTTGGATCTTTTTTGTTTGATATAGAATGGTTTTATGGATTACTAAATTAATTTTATGAACAATATCTACTCTCTTTCCCTACCATTATTTCACTTTTCACTAATTACAATCCCCTTGCTTTCCCACATTCATTTTTCACTCCCCGTTCCTAATATTTAATTACAGTTAAGAGAATTCTATATTGTAACAGTTTGAAATCGCAGTTTCTTGGACGGATTACAGTGACATATTCCTTGGTTTACATTACAGTTGATTGTGTGTTGTCTGTGAGTAGTAACCATGATTATTTCCCCCCTCATCTTAACATTTTTCTCTCAATACAAACCCCTCACATATCCCAGGACCTTTTGTTCAACCCCTGCTCATTGACAATAGTTAAACAATTTGTATGGATTGTATTGCATGAGTCTGATATGTTTCTGAGCCAAAATTTATTTCATATTTTTAAGGAGTTGTCATGTATGGTTGTTAAAGGAACTATTTGCTAATCAATCATGCATGCAGGAATGAGAATTTTCAGTTGAGGTATCCATGGCAGAGGTAACCGAGGAAGAGGTAATTGGAACAGGGGTCCTAGAAGGTTTAGATTTTCCATTCACTTTGATGTTGACTCACAAGAGTTAAGCCAACTATTTCAGGCTGGGTTTTTCAATTTGATTGGGCAAGGAGTGGTCCAACCTAGGTCTGAAAGGCCTCCCTTCGAAGCTCCACAAGCCCCTGGTATGCATATGCCCCCTCATGTCTCATTGCAACCTAAGGTTCCCAAAAACAACGAATGGAAAGAGATTGTCCACCGGACAGTCTCCCAACATCGTGGCTGGCCCAATTTGTCTTTACCTTCTCCCCCGCCTATCAATCAAATTATCCAAGCTACACCTGTCCACTCACCAGTTCAGTCCTCCCATGCTAGAAAAAGGTTGAAAATCGAGGCCCACCATGCCCCTGACAAAGGAAAATCCATTGCTGCCCCTTCCTCACCCTCCAATGGCTCTGATAAATCTGTGTCTTCCCAGATGCATTTGAGGGATGACTGTTCTCATGTGGTCAATGAAATTAGGCCTAAAGTCTCAATACAACCAAAGGAAAATTCAAAGAGATCAAAGGGTGACAACAACAACCAAGGAAAGATTGCATCTCAGAGTGGAAAATATGGTTTTTGAGTTTTATTTTATTTATTGTT
>CBVK0100964209.1:0-10304 GCA_900067695.1 Picea abies | reverse complement strand
ATTAATACTTGTGAGTTAGGATGTTATTTTTGTTGTCTATAAACATAGGGTGATATTCCTGTCTACTTTACCTTATCCAAGTAAAACCTCAAAATTCTTGATTAAGATCATAATCATATCTTTTCCTCAACATTTATTTGGTGACCATATTGGGGAGATCTTTGATATCTCTCCGATTAATTTTTATACTTGATTTTCATCGATACATCTTTATTTTTTTGTTACTTATTATTTGACTATTTTTCTATTCATGATTGTCCCTGTTGCAAGGAAGCCCAATCTTGAGCCTAGTGTCCAAGACTAGATGAGCATTGCTTTGAACCTATTTGATACTATTTTAGACACTGGTAGGACCCGTGCTAAGCTTAACCGTTCTTGGGAAGCAATTGAACAAGATATTAGTGTTCAAGAACAGTTTGAAGCTAGATGTAGGTAGCCTAGATATCAGCAGTAACCTTTTGTTTCTTCATTTTTGGCCTTCTTTTCATGTCCCTAGATTCTCGTGCTTCTGGAAGAAGAAGAGGCTTGTCACCTGAAATCAGTCCTATTGTTGAAATAGGAAGAAGAAACACAGTGTTATCTGTCCAACAAGGTTCTCTAAGGAGGACTTTATCTGATTCACCCAACTCATCTTTCTTTCCCTCATCTATCATCCACAAGATGGAATCTAGTGGTGGTTCTCATGGCACTGGAAGTTCTTCATATTCCCAATCTTCATCGTCTTCAGTGATTGGTAGCTTGTACAACCACCATATCCCAGTCCAATCTACTAAAACCCCACCAAAATTAAAAAGTATGAGATTTTTCATTTCAAGGAAGATGCCACAACCAAACCATGGCATGTGTCCTCTCCTCTTAACTTATCACCTGCTACTCGCCCACTTCTGAAGTTTAAAGAGCATTTGCCTAAGTTTTCAGGGAATAACACTGTCAGTACCAATGAAAACCTAGTGGAATTTTCTAATTCTTGTCATAACATAGGGGCTAACGACAATGACACTTGCATGTGCTTGTATGTCAACTCTTTGGAAGGAAAGTTTGTTTCTGACTTCTTTGACCTTCCTCCTAAGATCCTATCTACTTGGGAGGATTTAATGTATTGGTTTTGGTCCACTTATGGGCAATCCAAAATCCATGCCAAGAAGTTAAGGGAATACAATAACATCACTTACAAAGATGGTGAGACCATCAAGTATTTCAACTTGCATTTCACCAAGTTGTACAATCAAATCCACAAATGTATCCGCCCACAGAACCAAGCCACATTCATGCATTACTATAATGCATTTCCTTCTCCCTACCGCCATAGGCTTGAGGAAAAATCTATTGATAATATTGGTTCCTCTCTACATACCTGTTCATATTATGAAGAACAACTTGAAAGAACTGGTCTTCCCTAGGGAGAATCAATCATAAAGACATATATGTCCTCTCTCTTACAGCTAGTACAAGATATGAACAATCGTATGATAGCATTTGAGTGGAAGAGTATTGTCTCCCCTCTCACTTATGGAGCTTCATCCTCTTTTGCACCCCCTTTTAGAGATCTGGTTGAGAATAGTTTTCAGCCTAAGGCTATCCTACCTCTGAGTTGGTGTAACGTTTTCGAGGAACACCATGAAGAAACTACATGTGAGGTAAAGAGGAGTGTCAAAGATAAGGTCTTTGGTAAGATACCAGAAGCTACTATCGATGTCCTAGACTTTGCGGAGCTAGAGGATGTCATGGTTATCAATACTAGAAACAAAGCCTATTCTCCCAAGGGAAAAATTGATCCTCCCCGCAGTTCTTCTAGCCCGAGCTCATCCTCAACCATTGTTGCACCCCAGGTTCCTAAAATTTCTGAGACTTAAAGAATCACTCCCCCTCTCCCCTCTTATAAATACAATATATTGAATCAATTGGCCAACATCAAAGCATATGAAACCCTCCTAGACATTGTTGTTGTCCCTGAACAACAGATACATATGAAACAATTCATGGAAGGAAAAGCTTATGTTGTAGCCAATCTTTACGAAGAGCTAAACGAAGAGGATTCTTCTATAATAAATTAGGTGTACATAACTTTAGATACTCTGTAAAAAAATCCCCCTTTTTATATTTATGTAAATATCATGGATAATATTTCCCATTGTTGCCTCATTGATGGTGGTTCGGGCCCAAGTGTGATGTCGAGGATTATTATGGAAGAGTTAGGCTTATCTTGTACAGATGAAAACACCAAAAACATGCTTTCTTATAATAGTCTACAACAAAATACCTTAGGTGATATTAAAGATGTGACCCTAGTTTTGTGCGCACATCTTGAAATAAAGACGACCCTCGATATTCAGGTAATAGATATGCATGTAAGAAATTACTCTATTATCCTGGGAATAGATTGGCAAGCCTTAATAGGTGGATACCTCTCGCTAGACGGAACATATTTATCCATTCCTCGAAATGAAAAAAAATATCATAGTCCTTAGAGAAGGAAGGATATCACCTTACATAGAGAGTGTCCCACAACCTAATGTAAATTATCTCGAAGAGGACCTAGGAGTGTATTCCCTCTTCACTGAGGAGGATAATATTCCTTTGGAACAAATCGAATTAGATAATTTCATGTGGCACATGCACTTTGATGGTTAGTGCTCAAATGAAGGTAATGGAGTTGGTGTTTTCTTGATTTCTCCTGTAGGAAAAATCCACAACTTTTCTTATAGGTTGTATTTTTCTTGCACAAACAATGTCATTGAATTTGAATCTCTATTATTAGGCATTGAAAATGCCTATAATATTGGTTGTGGTCACCTTTCAACTTTTGGGGATTACGAGCTTGTTGTTAACCTTGTACGCAAGATTTATTCCCCTAGAAACAAGATTATGAAACGATACACCAAAATTGTTTGGGCTCTTATCTCGAAACTATTATATTTCAATATCACTCACATAGAGAGGGAACTAAATTCAATGGATGATCAATTAGCCATTTTTCCAACTTCTCCTACTCAACAACTTCCGCCACATAGACTTCATTTTATTTTCCAATCTCGGTATCATCCACATATCCCCGAAAATATAGAGTCTTGGTAGGTTTTCCCTAATGACGAGAGAATTTGTGCTTTTATCCAAAATGAACCTTTCAAGCCTAGGGAAATTATATCCATAGAAGATAACAAGATTCCTAAAGGTGTGACCCCTCTAGAGAGTTCATTTTCTTCAAGTGATGTAGGCAACAAGGAGAAACAAAAGGAGGAAGAGTCGAAAAGGAAGGTGGGTGAAACCATCTCCTTGAACATTGGTACACCCTAGACTCCAAAGAATGTTAAAATAGGTGCCAAATGTTCGAATGAAGAGAGAGTGAAGTTTGTCGAGATGCTTGGTGAATTTCAAGATGTTTTTGCTCGGTCTTATGAGGATCTTTGTGATTTTGATCCTAGTCTTATACAACACGCCATCCCCATTCTGGAAGGTGTAAAACTAGTCAGGAAGAAACAAAGGCCTATTAACTCTACGCTAGAAGCAACTATTTGAAAGGAGTTGGAAAAACTATTGAAGGTTGGAATCATCTTTCCGGTAAAATATTCTGAGAGGGTTTCAAATTTGGTTCTTGTTTGGAAAACAACCGGTCAGATCAGATTATGCATTGATTTTCGCACATTAAACTGAGCTAGCATAAAATATCACTTCCCCCTCCTTAACATGGAAATGATTTTGCAGCAAGTTGCAGGGTCACAAATGATGTCCTTACTTGACGGTTTTTCAGGTTACAATCAAATCAAGGTAAAAAGGGTAGATAAATATAAAACCACCTTTATCACTCATTGGGGTAGCTTTTCTTATGAATGTATGTCTTTTGGTTTATCTAATGTAGGTTCCACCTTTCAAAGAGCTATGCCATTATCTTTTGAAGATTTGATCGGTAAAATCATTCAGATTTACGTGGATGACTTAACAATATACTCTAAAATCTGATCAGATCATTTTGGTCATTTGAGAAAAGTTCTCATGTGGTGTAGGAAATTCGACATTTCTCTAAATCCTTCCAAGTCCATTTTTGGTGTTACCGAGGGAAAACTTTTGGGACACATCATCTCTAATTCAGGCATAAGTATTGATCCTGAAAGGATTGTTGCTATCCTTAACCTTCATGCTCCCACTTCCAAGAAAGAAATTCAAGCTTTTATGGGGGTTATTAACTTTGTCCATAGGTTTGTCCCAGATTTTTCCGTGATGGTCGAACCAATTTATAATCTTCTTAAGAAAGATCACCCTTTTTCTTAGACAAACGATGTCGAAAATGCTTTTGAAGGGATTAAGAAAGAAATCAGTTCCGCACCAGTTTTGGTGAAGCCGGATTTTGAGAAGGAATTCATGATATATACCAATGCTACTGAAGAGGCATTCTTTGTTGTCCTCATACAAAATGATGACCAAGGAAATGAAAAACCGGTGGCTTACATGAGTCAAATTTTGACTGACGATGAATTTAAATATTCTTTTATTGAGAAACATGATTTCTCTTTTGTTAAGGATGTTGAGAAGTTTCGCCACTACATCTTAGGTAAGCATACATTGGTAAAAGTCCCTTTACCTGTTGTTAAGTTTTTTCTCTCACAGACTTATCTTTTAATAAAACTTGCACATTGGCTTGCCAAGATCTAGGAGCACGATTTGGATATCGTGAATTCTACCGATATAAAAGGACGTGACCTAGATATTCACTTGGCTCAGCATGTTGAGAATGGTGAAGAAATTTATGAAGAAGATAGTTACCTTTCATCCCTCTTTTACATTGACAATCAGATCCTTCCTCTGTCTGAACATCCTTGGTACAAAAGTTTGGTTTATTGTTTACAAAACCAAAGATGTTCGAAAAACTTAGATTCTCATCAAAGGAGAAGACTTTTTCTCAAATATGAAATATATGTCATTATAGGAGACTTTGTATTCCTAATATCTACTGATGGTGTGTTTCTTCGCTGTGTAAACAATGAAGATGCAAAAAAATTATTGGAAGAAGCTCACGGTTCTTCAAGCTCTGTCATTCATGTAGGAGGTCATTTTTCTACAAAAACCGTTGCTTTTAAAATTATTAGAAAAGGATATTATTGGCCTTCGATCTTTCATGACTCTTATGTTTTTCCAAGATCCTATGACAAATGCCAAAAATTTGCTGGGAAAGAATGCCTTTCAGCCATGCCATTACAACCTGTCCTGCCAGATTTTCTCTTTTCAAAGTGGGGATTGGATTTCATTGGTCCTATTAATCCTCCTTCTTAACATAATCTCTATCGTTAGATCTGCGACCTTATAATGAACGGTCTAGATTTACAATGAAATTACAATATACTTTTACAAAGTGATTTTTGCTTCGGGGGCTTGTCCCTTGAACCCCCATTGGGGGATGCTACCCTCAAACCCCCGCTTGGGGCCCGCTTGCCCCCAGACCCCCCAGCCAGGGGGATATCCCCCCCAGACCCCGCAGAGGGGGTACCCCCCCTCTTCACTCCCCCGAGTGGAAGAGTGTACATACTTCTGGGGTGTAAATACTTCATGTGGTATAAATACGGCTGAAAGTAAAAGACCTCTAAATCATGAAGATAATCGGGCTCCACAACCAACACTTTCGAGGTTGTTCCCTCTCATTTAGTTGTTTGGTGTATTTCATTAATCAAAACATGGTTAGAAGATTCATACACATAATCATATGAAGTCTTAAGCATAATCACAATTATGGGTGAAAACATGGTGTTACATTTCTCCAACTCTAAGCTCTCTTTCTTTCTCTCTATCTCTTATTCATGCCAAAAAATCCATGTGTAAAACTGCTATTCCTCTCTATACAAATTTCCTCCTTTTGGCTTACATGCTTGAATCACACACTTCCCCAAGATGATTGTACTTAGCCCCCATCTATGTCTATGTCCCCTTAGAAACTGACACCACATTTTATTATTAAAACATAGAAATACAATTCACATATTACATCACTTGGCCATAACCACATATTATATCTATATTAAACATTAATTAAATGAAGGATTATAGTGGGGATGTTAAAAAATTGGAAGGGTTTGTTCAAAGAATTTGGGATAAATTTAAATTTTAGTACAACATATCACCCAAATTCCGATGGGAAAAGAGAGAGGACTAACATAATAATTGAGGACATTCTTCAAATGTATGTGATGGATCAACCATAAAAGTGGGAAGATTATATTCATTTAGTTGAGTTTTCCTACGACGATGGGTATCATGCCTCATTAAAAACAAGTTTTCTTGAAGCATTGTATGGTAGAAAGTATAACATGCTAGTGAGTTGGGATAATCCAACAGACAGAGTAGATGTTGGGCCATATTTGTTGAAGGAAATGGAAGAGCAGAGGACAAATATCAAGCATAATTTAAAAGCTACTTAGGACAGATAGAAAATCTATGCAGAAAATAATAGAGTGTTTATATATTTTAAAGTGGGAGAACATGTGTTCTTAAAAGTGAGGGTGACAAGAAGTTCACTAAGATTAGGAAGTT
Source organism: Picea abies (assembly GCA_900067695.1). Lineage (NCBI taxonomy): Eukaryota > Viridiplantae > Streptophyta > Pinopsida > Pinales > Pinaceae > Picea > Picea abies. Next base: position 3,788 of record CBVK0100964209.1, on the reverse strand, counting down.
GCCTAAAGTTGGCAGCGAGATATTGTGGGCCTTTTGAAATATTAGAAAAGATAGGGCCAATTGCATACATGCTAGAATTTCCTAAATCCATGAGAGTGCATAATGTATTTCATTTATCATTATTAAATAAATATGTTTTTGACCCTAACCACATAATTGATTGAAATGTGAACCAGGGGGAGCATGAAGGGGATTCTTGGGTGGAACCAATACACATCTTGAAACATAAATTCAAAGTGCTAAGGAACAAGGCCATAGTGATGGTAAAGGTTCAATGGACCTGCTATGGTCCTAAAGATGCTACATGAGAGCATGAAGAAAACACGCAGAAGGAATACCTGCAAAGTTTTGACAATTTTGAAGAAAACATAATACAACACTCCATTTTGAGCAGTTAGAGTTCCAGGACGACATATTAGAGTTCTAGAAAACCTCACTAGGAGCCCTGATAAAATAATGGTACATTCCTTGGGTTATCCTTGATAAATGAATGGTGCATTTCTTAAGTCAGCTGGTTAAGAGGAACATGAGATTTTGGTTGGAACTGCTGCTAGAGTTGTGAAATTGCAGAATTTTATTTTCTAAGTATTGTGATGAAAATTTGCATATATGTATATCAACATAGTGTGCACCAGGCATAACACACAATTGTAGGTGTTGACGATTAAATTCGCAATGAGGTTTGGCCCACAAAGTGTTGCTAAAGCCTATTATTATAAAATCTAAACAATACTAGTAGGTGGGAGCCCTCGTAGATTGGAGATCAAGTTTGATAATTATTCGATGTTATGTTACTACTCGACACTACTTTCATAGTTGACGATATCTTGTTTTAATGGATAATGGAGCAGGGATATTATACAGGGCTCCCTTGTTGTTCCAAGGTCAAGTAACACCAAATTGTTCATGGTTATCATTGTTGATTGTTCTTGTGACACCTTCAACAGACACATGTTAGTAACAACGAAGGAAAATAAACTAAGGAAGAAACCACCCTATGCTAACATGATATACTATATGCATTAAAAATATTGTGTCAAATCCTAGCTAGCATAGGATAGCCATACGAGTTATGGAGGTTGTATATAGCATAGTTGGTATTTTTTTTCTGCATAATAGAGGTGGTAATATGTGATACAGGTGGCGCTCTTAGAAATTAAAGGTGGATGGTTCAAGGTAGATGATTTGTTTGATTAGTAGCTGGCGCGTACTAGGAATTGAATGAACTGGCAGTAGGTAAGTGGTGTGCATTTACTGCATATCCCCTTTAACCCTACCGTTGGATGCCACCCTAGTCAAGATATCTTCCAAACATTACTGTTGTGGTTATGCTTCGATTTTTCAGTAGTGAGGAACTGCTCTACCAACTAGAATTTTAAGACATTTGATTATAGGTACGTTCTTTTTTTAGCCCTTCATGAGTCTACTCTGATTATGAAATGGATTTTGGCTCAAGTGTATCCTATGTGCTTTCCTTAAGTATTGTGACTATGTAAATGGTGTTTGTGATGAAATAGTGACGATTCTCTTTGAAACAGTATTGAAGTCATAGAATTATTGGTTATCTTGGGTGTTAGTAGTCACAAGAGATCCCTGTTATCTTTGTTGGTTTACTTAGAAGATCCTTGTTGGTCTTGGTGAGATATTTTTACATTTTTGCATTGTTGTATCCAGACTGTAGATTTTATGGGGTCTAATGACTGAAGCATTCGTGTCACCACACAATGTACATGTGGGTAGTTGGTTGTTTTCACCCCTGTGTGGTAATTGTTTGAAGGGCAAGAGGGTTATACCCTGTGCAAAAATGACACTGCCATGCCAAGTTAAAGCCTCACCTCTTTTTATGACCCATGTCATAGAATTGTTTCATGTCCACAAACAAAGCATGGCCCTCTTTGTGTTTACACCTTTGGCCTCGAAGTTTTCACTATTGAGAGAAGTTGGCTATGTTCTTCCTGTGATGGTTATCGAGCAAACCCTTAGCCCTCCAGCCTGGGGTTTCATAGGAATATTGTCGGACCTGTCAAGTTGTTATGAGTTATTGTGGATGGAATGTATGGTCAACCATTTTGGATACAGATTCGTCCAGTTGGCCATATAGCAGTCATATTGGTTTGGAATTTGGTTACTTCCTCTGTGATAAAATGATAAGCCCTATATTTCTAAATTGCACTTTCAGATGGACAGTCACCCTCCTTATGCTGGTAGTTGTGTTCTTATTTGGGGCCAAATGACCTTGAGTTGGATCACTGTAGAGAATATTTCCACTGCATCCTTATATTTGTTCAATTGTGTAAGCATGGGTTTGCACAACATAGTCGACTACAGTGTGATTAGATCCCAACAATATTTTATTTAATCGATGGCTCGGAATGATGGATGAGTTATTGCAATGGATGTGTATTGTTTTTGTTGAATGGAGATGTTTCCTCATTATGTTTGTGGGCTACGCACTGTTTATAACATATATGGCTTCGTTACTCACACTCAGGGTTACCCACAGAGTCTTGAGAACAATTGGTTGCAACCCGACCATTTGTTGATACAGGCTTGATGTTAGTACCTCGTTGGTTGGCTGGGTGGCCTAGTTTTTTTTTTAGTTACATTCAAGTGGGCTTTCACAGTGATGGATTTACACTTGCATGATCAAATTATTCGACGCATATCTTGTGGTGATTGGTGGATATTGTCTGTTTAATTGTCAATTCGGGGTTTGGCAATTTGATTTGGTTTTTATATGTCTGTCTTTATTTATTCAATGAAGGTCATCGCATTCAAATGACAGACCCAATGGCGATGATACTGTGACTTCATTTTTATTTTTGGAAATATTAATTGGGGTATATTTGTTGATTATAGGCAGAGGTTGATTTTGAATGGTTATAGATTGGAAATGGCTATTGTTCGAAAATTGTTATGAAATGGAAAGAAAAGTAAATGAAGAGAAAAAAACCCCATACAAATTGTGTGTAATACATATTGTCTTGTGATGACATTATGTTGGGTATTTGATTATGCTCAGAGAACTAGTTAAGTGCATAGAAATTTTTATTTGGTCAAAATGAATGATGGTTGATGCACCTTTTCCGCAGAATGTTTTATGGACCACTCAACTAATTTCATGAATTGTAATCCTTGTTTTTCCCTTCCATGATTTTCATTTTTCGCAAATTACAAATCCCCTCATCTTCCCATTTCATTTTTTTCTGACTCTCTATTCTGAGATTAATTACAGTAAAGAGGATGTTGGTGTCAAGGCAGTTGAAATTGACAATGACTGGTGCGGATTACAGCGATGTTTTATTGCTTTGATTTTCAGTTGATTGTTGTTATCATTGAGAAGTGACCATGTTTTTTCCTCCTCACTATATCATATTTTTGCTCAATACAAACCCCTCACATATCCTAGAACCCTTTTTCACCCCCTGCTCAGTGATAAACGGTAAAACAAATTGTATGGATTGGATTGCATGAGTATGATATATTGTTGAGCTAAAATCCACTTCATATTTTAAAAGAGTTTTCATGTATGGTTAATTAAAAGAATGTTACTAATCATGCATGCATGCAGGAGTGAGATATTCAAATAAAGGCTGAAAATAGAGGCCTATTACGCTTCTATCAAAGAGGAGGACTAAAAAATGGTTGCACCACAGACAGGAAAATATGGCTTCTGAGTTGTTATTTTATCTGTGGATTTATGACAATTGACTTCAGGGATCTTTTATTTTGAATATATGAGTATTATTTTTGAAGTAATTTCAATTTCATGAGCTAAAAGTAAATAT
>CBVK0100964208.1:0-10304 GCA_900067695.1 Picea abies | reverse complement strand
TAACATTGGCTCCACAGGGGATGGCATGCTCCCTGCAAGCTGCCAAGAACCAGTAGTTCCAATGCCTTTTCTTTTGGTTATGGAGGCTCCTATTAAAAAATAAATAAACATAAAACAAAAGATGGTATTTACAATGGTGGCATGCCCATTGCGGCTTTAAACAAAAAGAAAAAATTCAGGAAGTACCCATTTACAGGGCCATCAAAAACTTCATCACGCTCCAGATTCTACAACCTGTAAGTATTATTGGGAAATTCCTCAGAAATATTGAAGGGTCCGATCTAAAGGGATTCAAATTTACCATGCTTTCCCTTGTCCTGTCTGGGCGCATCCCACCTGAGCACTAGATCTCCTTGATGGAAATCCTCTTTATTTCCTTTCTTGTCAAAGACCTGCTTGATTTTCTGTTGATGGTCATGCACTCTGCCCATCACCTGCTCTCTAGTATACTGTACTTCTACTAGCTAATGAATTCTCTTGATCATGTCATGAGTCTCTTCCTGGTAGTCTTGGAAGAATTTCTCTATAGGCAGGGCAAGCTGAGAAGGAAAAAATACTTCAGTCCCATATACAAGTTGGAAAGGAGAGATACCCAGGTACCTCTTTGTTGTCACTCTATCAGCCCACAGAGAAACTTTGAGCTTTGAATCCCATGCTTTCTTGTTGTCCTCTAACAATCCTTTGATAATCTTTATCAGGATCTTGTTGGAGGACTATGCTAATCCATTGCCTTGCGGATAGTAAGGGGTAGAGTGGATCAACAAAATTTTGAATTTCTCACAAAAATTGATCAATGGTTCATCTTTGAAGGATGCAGCATTATCAGTGATGATTCTGGTCGAACAACCAAAACTTGCCATAATATCTTCAAGAAAACCAATGATCACCTTGTGAGAGGCACTTCTTGTGGGAATAGATTTTATCCATTTGGTGAAATAATCTGTTGCAGTTAGCATCCACCTGTGTTGACCTCTTGGAGGATGAATTTCACCAATAAAGTCTAGGCCCCACTGCTGAAAGGGTCCTGAAGCTAGTACATGCTTCAATGGTAGAGACTTGAGTTGTTGCTTCCCAGAGAATTTCTAACATTTGATACAAGCCCTGATCTTTGCATAGACATCAGTGAATAGAGTAGGCCAATAGTACCCATCCCTGAGAATTTTGTAGGCTGTGGTTTTCCATAAATGATGTCCCCCACACAGGCTATCATGAAAATCAAACATAATTGTTTGGGCCTCCTGTGGGTCTAAACATTTTAAGAGAACTCCTAGAGGGTCCTTCCAATACAAAACCTGGTCAATAAGGAAATATCTAATTGCTTTGAGCTTTAAAGCTCTTTCCTTTATTTTTCCCATACCATTTGGAGGTCGCAACTCCTGCAGAAAATATATTATGTCTTTATACCAGTTGCATTCTGCCAATTGAGGACTGTCCTGAGGATTTTTATCAGGCGCTTCATCCTGGTGGTTTTTTGAGCAAGTGTTGATGAAGTTAACCCCCATAGATTTACAATTATATTAAACCAACAACTTGGCTAAACCTTTCCCTTTAACTGGTTTGGTGGGTTTTATTTCTAGATCAAACTCAAGGATTTTGGCAATCCACTTGCTTCTTCTCCCATATATGTCAGGCTGAATGAGAATGTCCTTCACAGAAGTTGAAGGAACATATGCAATGATCTTTGAATGTAAAACATAGACTTTGAAATATTTGAGAGATTTCACCAAGGCATAGGCCTGCTTCTCCATGATGTCATATCTAATCTCTACGTCTCTCAGTGCTCTACTAAAAAAGTAAATATGTTGCTCCAGTCCTGCATCGTTCTTTTTTAGTAAAACAACATCCACTGTGTCAAATGAAGAAAAATAAAAAATCAGAAAATCCTTGGAATAATCAGGATTGATTAGCATAGGTGCCTTAGTCAATGCCTTCTTTATTTGGTTGAAGGATTCTCTAGACTCATCAATCCATTTTACTTCGATCCCCTTCCTGAGCATGGCTGTGATATGCTTCACCAATTGAGAAAAAATTTGAAACAAACCTTCTCAAAAAATCAATTTTTCCTAGGAAGGACTGAACTTCTTTCTTGGATCTGGGAAGAGATAAGGCTTGAATATCTTCTACCTTGCTTGAATCAATCCTGACCCCCTCAGCTGATACAATGTGTCCCAACAATATGTGTCCCAACAATTTTCCTTCCTGCATGGAAAATAAAGACTTCTTGGGATTGAGGGAGAGACCAAACCTTTTGCATTTCAAGAAGACCTTTCTCAGATGTTGACAATGTTCTTTATCATATTTGGAGAAGACTATTATGTCATTCAGACAAATGACCATAAATTTATCTTTTTCTCCAATGAAGGCGATGTCCATGGCTCGCTGGAAGGTTTCTCCTGTGTTCATCAATCCAAAGGGAATTTTGGCATACATTAATGTGACCCAAGGAGTGGTGAAGGTTGTCTTTTCTCTGTCTTCAGGAAAGATAGAGATTTGATTGTAGCCAGAAAATCCATAAATCATGGAGATCTTGTATGAGCCTGTCACCTTCTGCAATATGTGTTCCATCTTTGGGAAAGGGCAATTGTCCTTCTTAGAGATCTTGTTCAGAATTCTGAAATCAACACACAGTCTGATTTCTCCATTTTTCTTTCTCACCAGGACCAGGTTGGATACCCATTATAAATATCTCAAATGGACAATGATTTGGGCATCCAACAGCTTCTTTACCTCCTTTTCCATAATAGACAACAACATAGGATTTATTTTTCTTAATTTCTGCCTAAATGGTTTGTCCTCCTCTCTCAATGGGATCTTATGTTCAATAACACTGGTGTCATATGTTCTGAGGTATTCGTAGGTCCAAGAAAACACATAAGAAAATTATTTTAATAGATCAGTATACTCGGCTCTCTGCTCCCTTGACAGGATGCTTGACACCTTGACAAATTTCAGATCCTTCTCCATGCAAATATTTCACTCAGCTACATCAACATCCTCAGTTGGGCCTTTAAAATTTATAGCCACACCGTTCCCATCGAACAATATTTATAAAGGAACTAGTCCCTTTGGAATATGGTTTCTAGGCAACTGAACAATATGGTGATTAGCAATTTCATTCAAAAATATTTCAGGGGGAGGGTCACTTTCGGAATCATGATCCTAATCAATGTGTAATGCAGAGAAGTCATCGACTGACTCAAGAAATATTTTGATTTCAAGATCATCCTCGAACACCTTCCAATGCTTGATATTATTAGGTATAGAGGGCCTATATCTAATCTCAACATCATACCTGAGTTTAGGTGGTAGTGAGATCTTGAATTGTCTCATTGAGACGGACAAAGAATAAACCATAGTATTTTCCTCTCTTGGAATAAATGAAATGTTGAAGGTTGAGACCTTAGTTGGGCCTTTAAAATTTACTGCCACATCATTCCCATCGAACAATCTCTCTAACGGGACTGGTCCCTTTGGAATGTGATTTCTAGCCAACTGAACGATATGGTGATTAGAAATTTTATTCAAAAACACCTTGGGGGAGGTTCGCCTTTGGAATCATGATCTTGATCAGTGTGTAACGCAAAGAACTCATCAACCGACTCAAGGAATCTTTTGATTTCAAGATCATTCTCAAACACCTTCCAATGCTTGATATTATCAGGTATAAAGGGCCTATATCTAATCTCAACATCATACTTGAGTTTGGGTGGTAGAGGGACTCTGAAATTGCTTTCTGAAACAGCCAAGGAATCAACCACTGTATTCTCCTCTCTCGGAATGAATGAAATGTTGAAAGCCATGAAAAAACTGTCAATTAAATCCCACACTTCATTCCTACAACTTCTGAGCTGAGGGTGTTTGGATTGATAAGCATTTCTGATTTTTTGGACAATCAACTCAACATCCCTGAACACTGCTATCTCTTCAATTCCCATATCTTTCACAGTCCTCAAACCCAACAGAAGAGCTTCATACTCTGCTACATTATTTGTAGCTTCAAATTCCAGCTTGTAGGATAGAGATATAGTTTCCTGAGCAGAGGAAACAAGAACTACTCTAGCACCAACACCTTCTCTAGAAGAGGATCCATCAAAGAAAAAATTCCAAATAGAGGTGATCATAGGAGAGTCTTCACAAAGAATAAGGGATTTCTTTCTGATTTCAAGAGGGGGTTTAGGGGTTTCGATGAGTTGTAATAAACTAGATCCCAAATCAATGTCGAGTGAAAATATAGGATGATTGGTGGGGTCTTCTTCATCACTAATAATATAGGTCAACTGAGATTCTCTGTATAGTCTCCTATGCTCCCCTCCGAACACTGGAATGGTATCATATGTGAGGTCCATCTGCAAGGTTCCCCCAAGTCTCTTTATCCAAGATCTTGACAAGAGCATGCCAAAATTGGGGGGAACATCAGCCACCATGATATCCATGACCACACTCTTCATGGGAAGATGAAACAAGGCCACGACTAGATCTTTGATGACCCCAAGACATTGCACTCTTCTTGAATCAAAAGAGTACAAATTATGATAAGCCTTTGTGATTTCTAACCCAAGTTCTTCCATGACAGTTTTGGGTATGAGATTATGAGATTCCCCTGAGTCCATCAAACAATTATGCAACACATTATCATGTATGTTGAGTGATGTATAGAAGGGAGGGGAAGAATCATCTCTTTATTCTACCATAGAACCTAAGATGATTGATGGCTTTTCATCTTGAAGATTTACCGAGTCTGTGGAATGGCAAGATGGCTCATACTGCAATAGCTTAAAGAGGGATTTTTTGAAATCTTCATGCTTGACTAGCTCTGAAAGGGGCACAGTGATTCTGATCTTTTGAATTCCGTGTTCAAAGTTGAAGGAGGAAAGAGGATTCAAAACTTGTCTCACTTCCGGGACAGGGTCTTTGGGTATCGGTGAGGGGCTATGAGCTTTCTTTTCTTTGTTGTTTTTTGCTACATATTTAGTAGGATTCTATACTCTGGAAGGTTGATCAGGGACGTCACACTTCCCTTCTTTCTTCTTTGACCTAAGGTTATATTTATTGGGACCACTATTGGTCCTCTAACCCTTACTTAGCTCATTTATTTGACTATTCATGCAGGATTCCTCATGTGTAGATTGAGTCAAATGGGGAAATGGGGAGGTGTCTCCAAGACAATGGATTTCAGGATCAAGGTATTCTTCCTCCCTCTCTTCATCAACAACAAGGTTATTTTGGAGGGGGGTTTGGATTTTCTGATCATCCATATCTCTGTTTCTGGGTTCTCTCGGGACTATTTGAGGGGCATTGTTTGGTCTTGTGAAGCTGGCTTTGTTATCAACATTTTGGACATTCTTATAACCTTGCTTCCCATAAAATTTCATCTTCTCCATTTCTACAGACAGGTACTTCACAATCTTGGTCAATTCATCTACTTGAGGGTGAGATGTAGAAGAACCATAAATTGAGGCCTCAACTCTCCCTCTCTCTCTCTATCTATGTCGCCTTTATTCCTAAGTCTGTCAACTGCTAACACATTGGATTCTACCTCTAGGGATGGATCTTGCATATGTGCCAGGGAAGTATCTCTTCTTTATCTCAACATGCGGCAGAGCTCAGGATCAAAAGCACTAGCATAGGTAATCTTGGCAGAGGATTCTATAGGCTTTATCTCAGCAGGGATCTTATTGTACTTTTTTTGAAGCTTTTGGAGAAGTCAGAGACATATTCTCCCTCTTTTCTCTTTAGGGACCCAGACATATTCTCCCTCTTTTCTCTTTAGGGACCCAAACTCTGTGATATAATACATAAAGTCCTTTTTATCCCCCCATTGCCTCAATAAAACATCGTCTAGGGCCTCAATTCTAGTAATGGATCCATGGGTCAACCCTCTAAACCATTTCCTAACCTCACCATCAAGGCTCCAGACAAAGACTCTCATCTAGACATCCTCATTTTCAATATTTAGATTGTCTGCATAACTGTAGAAGGAAGAAAGGTGCTCCTCAGTAGTTATGTCTTCTTCTCCCATGAACTTGGGCATATAATTTAGATAATCTTTAGCAGGGAGAGAATTCATTGGCTGAGGTAGGACTAGAGGGCCATATCTTGCAGCCACTATGGCATCCATTCTATTTCTAGGAGGGTTGGAACCTGCCATAGGGATAATAGGTGGAGGAGAAATAGGAGGGGAAGGGGTTTGAATAGGGGAGACTGCAACTGAGCTTCTGGGAGGAAAGGGAAACAACAGAGGATTTGGATAAAAGGCTACAGAGATTGAGGGAAAAGAGGTTTCCCTTTCTGCAAAATCAGTAACTCTAACAGGAGGAGGAGTAATAAAACTTGGAGTGGAAAAATATTTTGAGGTCTAGGGTCTAGACCAAGGTACCACTTTAGGGGAGAGAGGAGTGAAAAATATTTCTCCCTCCAATCCAAGACCAGGAGGGGAAAAATCAATCGAAACACTCCTAAAAGTTAAAGTTCGGGAAACTCCAACATAAGGATAATAGGAAAATGAGAAGCATATATAGGAGTTTCTATAGGAGGACAATGAAAATCATCAGAAATACCTAGTTCAACAGTAGAAGTACCTTCTCGAAGGGCCTTTCCCTTTCTGAAAATTTTCTCTGGGTCAGCTTCAGGTGTTGCTAAAGGCAATTGCAGAGTAGACCTCGTGTGTCTGCCTCAAGAAGCCACAACTGAAATAGTGGAGTCGCCAGTAGATTCACATCAATAGAGTCACCACAATGGAGTCTCCAGGTGCACATTTGCAATCTTTGATGTACTAAGTTCTAATGCACCTTCAGAACTAATAAGATTTTTCATTCAATCCCAGGGAAAATATTCAATTTCTTCCTAGACAACGGCACCATAAATGTTAGCACCGTAAGTCACCCTTCAAATTGCAGGAAAGGCAAGCCCAATACCCATCAAATTTTATGTCACGGGTTGGTGATAAAAAGGTCAAATGGGCGCAGTCTCAAAAAAATATCGTCCTAACTCATAAAACTAGACTGATATGCACAAGCATGTGAGGTCTTAGTTTAACTTCAATCAGACAGTTGTAGTAAAGGTGAGTAGGAGGAAGACTTTGGTGAGGAAAATGTAGAGGTCTGTTGCAGACATCAGGTTTTCCAGCAACCCAAAGAGGAAAAATTTAAACACAAGAACTTATTGAATTTAAATCTCAAGGAAATTGAAAGTAATTAAAACAACACTATAATCAAACTTTCATCATAATGTGGTCACAATAATTCAAGTGAAATAGTCAATCATAAACGCTTTCAGTGTCAAAGGAAAATAAGATGGAGCAAAAGAGTTGACTTCCATTAAACAATAAGTCTCAAATACAGATACATAACCAGAAACCAGAGGCTTTACTAAAACTTTACAATACGAGAGCTTTTCTCTACCATCGACCATAACAAAATATCAAAACTGAGTATTTATACTCAAAACAAGTTTCTCCCTTCAGAAGCACACTCTGGTTATGTATTCAAGGCTTGTCATCTTCATATTCTTCTATCAGTTTCCACTTGCATTCTTCTATCAAACGCAAGATCAGATTAGAATGGGCTTCATAAGAAATCCATGAAAGGGAAATTTTGGTTGATAGTCTACCCTCCACGACTAGATTTATCATGATTTCCATTTATGTGGTGAAACGAGGTTTCAACCACTTTCTTCATTCTCATCAACTGCTTTTATTGGGATCAGGATGAGGCCTAATGCCCATGAACGTTCCAGGCGAAATCACAATCCATTTCAGTCAGTTCTGGTGCCTCGAGGCCACACAACTCTTTTTTTATAACGAACTAGGGTGCTCGAGCCTTTCGCGCCACTTTTCCCCATCGCCCCATGAAACTGTGTGCCGTGACCTCATGCTTATCCCTCATGATATTTCGAGGTTTCACATTTAGGGAGTTTTCACTCCTCCTGATCTCCAATGTTTGGATGCTTGATCCCGCGAAATGACTCGTCCAGATCAATGGTTGGATCTCCTTTGATCCTAACGACCATGATCATCTCCTCGAACAACTTCAATCGTATGTGGTTCAATCAGGCACTTGCCTTTGATTCAACCCTGCTTCTATATGACCCTGGGATGTGACCATGGGCCCAACTCTCAGGCACGTCACGATTTCCCATTTTGCAAGCTCATGTTATACTTCATTCTCAAGCCTCCAGTTGTGAAATCACGATTGCTCGGATCGGGTGACACGTGTCTCTTACGCATCTCTTAATTTGGATGACTCAGATTAAAGCTATCGGCTTTTCACGTATAGGGGTTTTGGGCTATGGATGCACATTTACAACGAGAACCCTAAACTCCCAATTCTCGATCCTCCACAACTTTCCAACGTCATATCAACGACCCTCAACTCCTCATGATCAGACGACCCAGATCTTCCCTTTCACGAATCAGGATTTCACGATCCTTGTTGAACAATTTTACAACATTTGAACGCCTGATTCTCGCACTCACTTGCCTTCGAGAACACTGAAATTTCTCGCTCAGTTGATTTGAGTCCATATTAGACCGCTCTCGGTGTTGCGGCTTGTGACAATGAAGACTTGGATGACACAATTGGGAATTGGGAAAACGAAGGCTCGGTAACAGAGGTAAAGAGAGAAATGATCGACTTGAGGGAAAATAGAAAAGCTCAGGGCCAATATCTCTCAGGAAATTTCAACAGGGAAAACCGATTGATCAAAAGGATGAAGGAAAACAAAAGAAAAATACACGACAGGAGGAAAAATCTATGACCGGGTCTATAAAAAGGGGAAAAGACAGGAAAAATCACAGACTCGGACAAAAAAAACACAACTCGCAAGAACATGACAAGATTAAGTGATAACATTTGGCTCCAAAGGGGATGGCATGCTCCCTATGAGCTGCCAAGAACATGCAGCTCTAGTTCCTTGATTTGGGTTATGGAGTCTGCTATTAAAAATAAAATAAGTGTAAAGCACGAACTATATTTATAATGGTGGAATGTTGATTGCGACTTTTAAACAAAAAAATTTCCAGGAAGTGCCCATTTACAAGGCCAACAAAAACTTCATCACCCTCAAGATTCTACAACCTGTAATTATTATTGGGAAATGCTTCAAAAATATTGAAGGGTCCAATCCACATGTACGCATCTTTCACATTATACATCATGGGTATATGCAAGCTACTCCACTACAGCCCATGTACATTAGGATTTGTGCCAGAAAATGAAAATTAAAGTCGCGTTTCCATGTCACGATAGGAGATCTATGATACTTGGCCTTCTATATACTGGAAATGCTCCGACTGAACCCTTCATTTCCATTGTGAAGGATATAAATTGGCTAATTCCAAGCTATGGAAAAGGAGAAAGAATTCAACTTTGAGAGCAAAGTTACTCTAGAGAAATTATTTACTTTATATTGAGTCTGTGTCCCTTTGTCCTTTATGTATGAACACAGTGATCATCCCCCAAGCTCTTCCCTTATTGATTGATAACCTCATTGTTTCTCTCCTATGAGCTTACCTTTGGTGGAGGATTGAAGTGGTGGAGGCCCAGTTGGAAGGAACTTAGTTTCTCGGTTTTGAACCATGCCGACACAAAAGTCTGTAACATTTTCATTTCTATTGATCATATATTAATAGATATACTCTTTTCCCGTCCAATTGATATCTTGCAAATATATTGAATTATTATTACATGGACGTATTTGTCATGCTTATTAATGGATTATGCTATTGAATGTGCTAACATTATATAATATCACCATATTCTTTCTTTGCTTGGTTGTTGAGGATTAGTTGTAGGTATATTTCTTTGGTTCAAGTGCTCAACGGTGGACTTCATCGAACGTCTGGATGAGGTAGGCCTTTTATCTTATCTTGCTCGTGTTAGCACTGGAAGTTTCCCTTCATATTGCGAGAAAGGAAAGCCCGATACCCATCAGATTTTTATGTCACAGGTTGATTATAAAAGGGTCAAATGGACGCTGACTCATAATCATATCATTTTAACTCAGGAAACCAGACTCGTATGCACAAGCATACGAGGTCTTGGTTTAACCTCATTCAATGGGTTTTAGTAAGGGTGAGTAGAAGGAAGACTTTGGTGAGAAGATGTAGAGGTCTCTCAAGGACATCGGGTCTTTCATCAGCCCAAGGAGGAACAATTTAAATGCAAGAAATTCTTGAATTTAAATCTCAACGAAACTGAAAGGAATTATAACAACACTATAATCAAAATTTCATCATAATACAGTCATAATAATTCAAGTGAATCAGTCAATCATGAACTCTTTCAACATCAGAGGGAAACAAGAGG
>CBVK0100964207.1:0-10304 GCA_900067695.1 Picea abies | reverse complement strand
CAATATCTACTCCGCAGAGAAAACAGAGCATCACAACATTCACCCTGATCAAATGAACATTTCTTTCATCATAAAAAATATATCTATCCTCGTGTTTCTTCGAACCAAATTTTCACATCACATTGTACCAACTTGGTATACTTCTTTGTTGAAAATCAATCAACAAAATCATGTGTTGGCTCTATGTTCTTTCTGCAAAGCACTATCTGTCTTACTGTCTAAGTATGTCATATACTCTCTTAGCAAATATTCCTTCTGGAAATGGAACTCTACACTGGAAACTGCTCTTTCTGAAACTGAGAATGACTACTCCATTCTCTCTCTAGCTTCTGAACTCTAAGAGTAGCTCCTCTACTCTATCACTATAGAAAATTCATTTGATCCCTATGAATCCCATGTTGTACCGACTTCTTTTAATGGATAATGGTTTTTCTGTATATACTTCTTCTTATTACTGGAGCAAGTGTCTCGTCATAGTCTTCTCCCTCTTGCTGGGAGAATCCTCTAGACACAAATCAGGCTTGTACATATTTATATTGTTATGTGCAACATGTTTGATTTGTTAGATCAATCTTGGAAGTCACCACTGACTTCCCTTCTAGTCTCAAGGTAAAATCTATATCCCAGTCCTTCTGACTGGAATCCTCCTCTGTCACTGAAGCAAGGGAATATTCCATGAGATTTTACATCTCCTAGAAGTATCTGAAGCTACGATATAGTCTTCTCAAATCATAGAATCTGTCTGTCAGTCTTGGAATAAAAAAATTTCCCATCTAATCATCTCTAATATTAGGCTCACTCTGATTCTCCATGCTCTCTCTGAAGCTTGACTCCCTCTGAGTCTATATAATCTTCGGAGCCATTTGCTCCCTCTGATATGGCTCATCAATGTTATATGGCTTTGCATCATGCAAAGTGTCATGGGACCATGTTGGTCTTGTTAGCACTAGAATTCACCTTTGGATTGAGATAGAGGTAAGCCCAATACTCATCATTTTGTATGTCACAATGAATAAACTAAAGGGTGGTGTAATGGACGCAGTCTCAGGATAATATCGCTTTAACTCAGAAAACTGGGATGGTATGCATAAGTGGATGAGGTCTTGATCTAACTTTAGTCGGTAATTTTCATTAAAGGGAGTAGGGGGAAGAAATTGAGGAGAGTGAAGAGGTCTGCTATGGACATCCGGTCTTCCAACAACCTAAGGAGGAAAAACTCAGAAGGAAATATTCTCTTGATTCAAAGTTTCATGGGACTGAATGAAATTATCACTGAACTGAAATCAAACATACATCACAATTCAATGACAACAACTCGACTGGATCATCCATGCCCAAGTCATTCAACATTGGAGGGAAAAGACAACACATAAACTGATTAAGGTTGTGATGTCACTGTGATCAAACCTACATCACAAGAACACAACTACCCTCGACTGGATCCTCCATGCCCGAGTGTTCTAACACAACTGTTTACAGAGATATGAAAATCTAACACAACTGTTTACAGAGATATGAAAAGAAGTTGACTTACATTAAATAAGAAGTCTCAAATACAGATACATAACCAGAAGAACCAGAGCTTCATAAAAAATTTACAATACGTGAGCCTAGCTCAACCATCCCCCCTTTAGAAAATGTAAAAATTATCTACCTATACTCAGAATGGTCCCCGACTATCAGGAGTGCGATCTGATCACTACAATCAAAACTTTGCATCGATGACTTCTTCTGTCAGACTGAACTTGCGTCCCTCTTTCAAATGTGAGCTCATATCAGCATGGGTCTGCAGGGAAATCTGCTTGCAGGGGTACCACGAGCTAACATTTCAATCCCCATGGTCGGGCCTTCCATGCCTTCCATTTATGGGGTGAGCCAAGGTTTCAACCACCAAACCTACATTCAATTAACTACTTTTCCTTGGATATTGAATGAGACTTAATGCTTGGGGGCACGACCACTTGCTGCTCTCGGATAGGATTCCATATAAACATAAAATTGTGGGGTCGCTCAGAGGTGGTTTGGGTTCAAACTGATTTTGGGCTTGCAATCCATCACATTTCGCCACGTAGTATTTTTTCCATACCATGGTTTCCATTGCGGGACCGCCCAAGAAAATTATCTCCCGAGCATGTTGCATCCTTGCAATAGACTGTGGTCGTTGATCTCGTCATGATCTGAGATCTGGGTGCACCGACTAGATTTGGTGCCACCGCCAAGCTTACTCGCCCACCAACTTTAGGATCTGACAAAAGTGTGCTTTGGGGTGGGGCGCTACTTTTGGCATTGAACAATAATATCTCCCTGAGGATGATCTGACGTGGAGGCTAGATGTCACCATGCTGATGTGTCGCAGATGGAGAGGTAACATGTGTCACTTGAAAGCAGGCTGGAGGTGTGTCTAGGAATACTTGAAAAGAGTGCCATGTGTAAAAACCATAAGGGTGTCACCTATCTATGTTGATAGTCGACATGCATTTGTCTCTCCAGGGCTCGAGGGCTAGCTCATGTTTACCTGCTGTGATTTTACTCGGAGCTATGGATCTGGCGACACGTGGCTCCTTGAATTGGACGGTCGATATCCACTCTGGGTCTCTGGGCTCCAGGAGAATCAAAACTCAAACTTCGCTTTTCCTAGGGATTTTACCCGAAGCCATAGATTTGATGATGCATGGCTCCTGGATTTGGACAATCGAGATCAACTTCAGGTCTCCAGACTCTGGGAAAATCAAATATCAAACTTATTTTTCCTTCTGTGTTTTCACCCAGAGCTATGGATTTGACGACATATGCTTGGATTTGTCATGACACACTGGGTTCACTGACAACTTTATGCAAATATGTTTGTCATAAAAGATACATGTTTTCCTTCAACTCGAGATCAAACAATTTTGCAATCAACTTCTGAAATCACATTGATTCTCCATACGTTGACCATGCTGCCACATACTATGCCTCTATGGAACTGAATGCCATATATGTCTTCTTCTCACTGAGTCACAAGATCACATCTAATCCCATACTAAAGGGACATCCAAATGTACTTTTCCGGTATGTGACACTGCCAGCCCAACCTGAGTCTATAATCTTATCTCACACTCTGAGATATATCTAGGTCCATGATCGGTTTTACCTTTTAGGTACCTCATCACATCTTTTTCCATAATCATATGAACATGTCTTTCATCGCAAAAAATAAATTTATCCTTGTGTTTCTTCAAACCAAATTTTCACATCACATTGTACCAACTTGGTATATTGATTTGTTGCAACTCAATCAACACAATCACGTGTTGGCTCTATGTTCTTTGTGCAAAGAACTATCTGTCTTACTATATGAGTATGCCATCTACTCTCTATGCAATTGTTCCTTATGGAACTAGAATGCTGCACTGGCAACTGCTCTTTCTGAAAATGAGAATGACTACTCCATTGTCACTGTAGCTTCTGAAATCTACGAGTATCTCCTCTAGTCTATCACTATAGAAAATTCATTTTCTCCTTATGAATCCCATACTATACCGACTTCTTTTAATGGATAATGGTTGTTATGTATATACTTCTTCTAATTATTGGAGCAAGTGTCTTGTCATAGTCTTCTCCCTCTTACTGGGAGAATCCTCTCGACACAAATCAGGCTTGTACATTTTTATACTGTTATCTGCAGCATGCTTGATCTGTTAGATCAATCTTGGAAGTCACCACTGACTTTCCTTCTGGTCTCAAGGCTAAATCTATATCTGATTCCTTCTGACTGGATTCCTCCTTTGTCACTGAAACAAGAGAATCTTCCAGGAAAGTTCACATCTCCTAGAAGTGTTTGAAGCTACGATCTAGTCTTTTCAAATCATGGCATCTGTCTGTCAATCCTGGAATATATCGTTTTCCCATATGATCCTCTCTAAGATCAGGATCACTCCGAGTCTCCATGCTCCCTTTGAAGCTTGAATCCCTCTGATTCTATATAATCTTCAGAGCCATCTTCTCCCTCTTATATGGCTCATTAATGCTATATGGCTTTGCATCCCACAAATTGTCGGGGGACGATGCTAGTCTCTTCCTAATTACTACATTGATTCTAGGTATGCCCCTCTGGCTCTAATAACTCTTCTTGATGATCTAAAGAGTGATCAACTGCACTAGAGGGATTTTTTTTGTCATCTTTGGAGCCTTCTTCTCCTCGTGATATGTCTTCATATAATATGTTCTGTATCTAGCAAAAGTAGCTTCTTATTCTTATTCTTCAGTACAAGGATGTATAAGGTCATATAAACAGCTTGGATAGTCTCCTCCATGTCTCATCTAATATGTTGTCTCATGAAACCATCACCATAGGTCCCTCGGGGTTATCACTTGTGACCTTTCCGGAACAAGAACAACAAGGGAGAACAATAGACAAGAATAATACTCTTTATAATAATAATAATAATAATAGTGAGAACAATCATCACAGTAGCTCCTTCAGAGCTATCACTTGTGACCTGCCTGGAACAAGGGTTAAAAGTAAGAAATATAATAATAAGAAATGAGAGAAACACACTTCTAGTGTTTTGATCAATCATTTCTCCATGATAACCTGGAAAAAAAAACAAGAATTTTCTTCTAGAGGAGATGTTAGTTATATCTAGTAAATGATTACAATAAGCATTTATCTCAATAGTGATCACATGATACAAAGTATTCAATAATAACACGTTTTAATGATTTCTATCACAACTATAGTGTTTACTTGTAATGCGGCAGTTATCAAAGTTGATATGTTCAAATTTGAATCTTATCAACTTAATCAGTCAAACCTGGAACCTGGAGTCTTGTCCTCAAGAATGAGTGTGGTTGTTTTTCTTTTGAGTTTCCTTCACTTGGGATGACAAGCATTCTCTTCAACCAAAGAAGAATTCAGCCTAGGCAGTTGACTTGAAGACTATAAATAAGGAGGATGTATAACTCATTTGGACACACTCACAACACACTCTCTCTCACTAAGGAAAAGGCTCACAATTATGAGGAGGAAGAGGAAACACAAATCTGGGGTTTTGGTGGCTACTTTGTCTTGTGTGTTATCTCTCTAAGAAGGTGCACTCTTCTTATATTGTGTTGTTGTTGTAGTTATGAGAACTAGAAGTGCGCTAGCCTAGTGTTAGGGTTTATATCTTGTCTGTGGCTCTTGAGAGCTGGTGAATGGTTGGACTTTTTGAACGGAATCTATCTAAGAAAGGTTGTTGGGTTTTTCCCCTATTTGGGGTTTTCCCAGAATAAATATCATGTTGTTTTTGTATCTTGTTTATGTTTCTCATGCTCAGTGCATGATATATGTATTAATGGTAATGAAGTAAAATAACACTGGTAACTCTAGAAAATCTAACATGGTATCAAAGTTGGTTACCTTCAGAACAATTTGACCACTATAAGGAAGATCGTTGCAGTGGTACCTTGTAGTTGCAATTCTTTGTCAATATCATTGAGCACTATCCCAAGGTCATTGGGGATAATTATTTCATAGAGAAATTCTCCCTACTCTAGCGTACCCCCTGAAACCCTCAACGTATAGTTTGGTGAAGTTTGAAAATTTGAGGTTCTTTAGTGCTAGGGTTTCTACCATTGAAAAATGTCAACCGGAATGAGAGTTGAAGATATATTGGATGGAGAAAATAACTTCAGATCCTGGAAGCATAGGGTTCTCCTCATTCTAGAAGAGAATGAGTTATTGGATCGTATCAAGCAGATTCTTCCATAACAAGAAGAATAAGATGCCAAAGCAAAGTTCAGGAAGAATGAGGTCAAGGCCTGTTGATATTTTACTTATATAGCTAGCAGTTACAATTCTTCTTTATTATTACAATCATTTAGTATATTAGTTGCATATATAATATCACTGAAAGAGAGGCAATCACATAAACAAGAGACAAAAAAATTTATCCAGGGAAACCCTCTAGGGGAAGAAAACCCAACACACTTCCTCAATATAGAATATCCAACCAAGAACAATGCTTCTCTCCGAGAGAGAACTAACAAAGCAGAAGATCGTCCTCTACTCCTTCACTAGGAAAGATTAGCGCACCACTTGACCAAGATGTATCCCAAATATAGACCAAGAACCCTCCTTGACGTCACACCTTGTTGTAGTAGCTTCTCCTCCAAGACTTGTGCACTTTTCCTCTTGTTGCAGAGCTCATGAGTGAGTGAACAAATGAGGTTATATCCTCTCTTATAAATAGTATTCTGGCCTCCTTAAATTAGGTATGGGCCGACCTATCAATTTACCCTCTTAAATTTTATTTAATTGTCAAGGCACAATAGGGCCGAATTTTACAAAGGCACGATAGGGTCGTCTTAATAAATATAATATAACAACATTCTTTATGGTTTGTCTTGATCAAATACAATAAGGATATCATCCGAAGATACTCAATATTCAACACTCCCTCTTAGAAAGGAAGGTATTCTTCTTTTCACGGTCATCGTCACTGCTTTTGCGCTTTTGCATACTTGGTCATTTTCTTGTTGTCAATCATGGCTCTATATATCACAGGAAGTTTTTCACTTTTATTTGAATAAAATACCAGCCTGCGTTGGGGTAGCTACCAGCCTACGTTGGGGTTACCAACCTGCGTTGGGGTAGTGTACCAACATGCGTTGGGGTTACCAACCTACGCTAGGGTAGTGTACCAACCTTCATTGGGGTTACCAACCTACGTTGGGGTAGCGTACTAGCCTGTGTTGGGGTTACCAACCTGCGCTAGGGTAGCTCATCACTTCCCTCTACTAGGGATCACATCACCTCCTTCTACTGGGATCGCATCACCTCCCTCTAATGGGGAACACATCACTTCTCGTTTCTATGGAACACATCACTTTCCATTTCTGGGGAACACATCACTTCCCTCTACTGGAGAACACATCACTTCTTGCTATTGGAGAACACATCACTTCCCACTTCTTGAGAATATATCACTTCTCGCTACTGGGGAACACATCGCTTCAAACTTCTAGAGAACACATCACTTCCTACTACTTGGGAACAAATCGCTTCCCGCTTTTGGGGAACACATCACTTCTCGTTTCTAGATCACTCCGAGCTTGTCTCTAAAAAAAACTCGAACTTGACTCTAGACAAGGGCTTGGTCAACACATCTTCTACCTGTTCTTTGGTGGAAAATATATTGGAGTCTTATTGCTTCCTTCTGTGCCATGTCCCAGACATGGTGGTATTTGATCTCGATATGCTTGGATTTGTCATGACACACTGGGTTCACTGACAACTTTATGCAATTGACTTGAAGACTATAAATAAGGAGGACATCTAGTTCATTTGGACACACTCACAACACACTCTCTCTAACTAAGAAAAAGGTGCACAATTCTGCGGAGGAAGAGGAAACACAGAGCTGGGGTTTTGGTTATTCTTGGTGGATACTTTATCTTATGTGCTATCTCTCTAAGAAGGTGCACTCTTATTGTATTGTGTTGTTGATGTAGTTCTGAGCACTAGAAGTGCACTATCCTAGTGCTAGGGTTTATATATTATCTATGGCTCTTGAGAGCTAGTGAAAGGTTGGACTTTTTTAACGGAATCCGTCTAAGAAAAGTTGTTGGGTTTTTCCCAAGGTAAATCTCGTGTTTTTTTTTCTCCTTTTTATGATGCTTCTGCTTAGTACATGATATATATATATTAATGGGAATGAAGGAAAAGAACTGGTAACTCTAGAAAATCTAACATGGTATCAGAGTTGGTTACCTTCAGAACAGTTTGACCACTGGAAGGAAGATCGTTGTAGCGGTACCTTTCAGTTGTAATACTTTGTCAAGATCATTGAGCACTATCCCAAGGTCTTTGGGGATAATTCTTTCACATATAAGTGCACACTACTCTAGCGCGCCCCCTGAAACCCTCAATGTATAATTTGGTGAAGTTTGAAAAATTGAGGTTCTTCAGTGCTAGGGTTTCTACCATCGAAAAATGTCAACAAGCATGAGAGTTGAAGATAGATTGGATGGAGAAAATAAATTAAGATCTTGGAAGCATAGGTTTCTCCTCATTCTAGAAGAGAATGAGTTATTGGATCATATCAAGGATATGCTTCCAGAACCAGAAGAAAAGTCGCCAAAGAAAAGTTCAGGAAGAATGAGGTCAAGGCCTCTTGATATTCTACTTATACAGCTAGCAGTTACAGTTATTCTTTATTATTACAATCATTTAGTACATTACTTGCATATATAATATCACTGAAAGAGAGGCAATCACATAAAAAAGAGAGACACAAAGATTATCCTGGGAAACCCTCTAGGGGAAGAAAACCCAGTAAACTTCCTCAATATAGAATAGCCAACCAAGAACAATGCTTCTCTCCAAGAGAGAACTAGAAAAGCAGAAGATCATCCTCTGATCCTTCACTAGGAAAGAGTAGCACACCACTTGACCAAGATGTATCCCAAAGATAGACCAAGAACCCTCCTTGACGTCACTCCTTGTTGCAGTAGCTTCTCCTCCAAGAATTGCACATTTTTCCTCTTGTTGCAAAGCTCATGAGTGAGTGAACAAGTGAGACGCTAGACTCTCTTATAAATAGTAGTTTTCCCCCCTTAAATTAGGTCTGGTATGACCTGTCAATTTACCCTCTTAAATTACATTTAATCGTCAAGGCACAATAGGGTCATCTTTTACAAAGGCACAATAGGGTCATCTTAATAAATATAATATAACAACATTCTTTCGGGTTTGTCTTGGTCAAATACAATAAGTATATCTTTCGAAGCTACTCAATATTCAATAATCCCTCTTAGCAAGGAAGGTATTCTTCTTTTCATGATCATCATCACTAATTTTGCGCTTCTACATACTTGGTCATTGTCTTGTTTTCAATCATGGATCTATATATCATAGGAAGTTCTGCACCTTCACTGGAATAACATACCAGCCTGTGTTGGGGTAGCATACCATCGTACGTTGGGTTAGCGTACCAGCTTCCATTGGGGTTACCAACCTTTGTTGGGTTAGCATACCAACCTGCATTGGGGTTACCAAACTACGTTGGGGTAGATCATCACTTCCCTCTACTGGGGATCACATCACCTCCCTCTACTGGGGATCAAATCACCTCCCTCTACTGGGGAACAATACATTAATTTCCATTTCTAGGGAACACATCACTTCCCGCTTCTGTGGAACACATCACTTCCCGCTACTGGAGAACACATCACTTCTCGCTTATGGAGAACACATCACTTCCCGCTATTGGGGAACACATCACTTCACGCTTCTGGAGAACACATCACTTCCCTCTACTATGGAACACATCACTTCTCGCTTTTGGGGAACACACCACTTCCCTCTTCTGGATCACTCCAAGTGTGTCTCTAAAAAATACTCGAACTTGACTCTGGACAGGGGCTTGGTCAACACATCTTCTACCTGTTCATTGGTGATAAATTTACTGGAGTATTATTGCTTCCTTCTGTTCCATGTCCTAGACATGGTGGTATTTGATCTCGATATGCTTGGATTTGTCATGACACACTGGGTTCACTGATAACTTTATGCAACGCTGGTTGTCATAAAAGATACAGGTTTTCCTTCAACTTGAGATCAAACAATTTTGCGATCAACTTCTGAAGTCACACTGCTTCGCCATAAGATGACCGTGCTACCACATACTATGCCTCTACGGAACTGAGTGCCATATATTTCTACTTCTCACTAAGTCATGATATCACAACTTATCCCATACTAAAGTGACATCCAAATGTACTTTTTTGGTCTGTAACACTGCATGCCCAACCTGAGTCTGCAATATTATCTCACACTCTGAGATATATATGGGTCCATAATTGATTGTACCTTTTAGGTACCTCATCACATGTTTTTGCATAATCATATGAACATGTATTTCATCGCAAAAAATATATATATCCTCGTGTTTCTTCGAACCAAATTTTCATATCACATTGTACGAACTTGGTATACTGCTTTGTTGCAACTCAATCAACTATTCCTTCAACTATTCCTTCTGGAACTAGAACTCTACACTGGAAACTACTCTTTCTGAAACTGAGAATGAGTGCTCCATTCTCACTGTAGCTTCTGAACTCTAAGAGTAGCTCCTTTACTCTATCACTATAATATATTCATTTTCTCCCTATGAATCTCATACTGTACCAGCTTCTTTTAATGGATAATGGTTGTTATGTATATACTTCTTCTAATTACTGGAGAAAGTGTCTTGTCATAGTCTTATCCCTCTTGCTGGGAGAATCCTCTGGACACAAATCAGGCTTGTACATCTTTATACTATTATCTGCAACATGCT